>JAVJIF010017857.1:0-125985 GCA_038442645.1 Agave tequilana
CCTGCCCAATTTTCACCTATGTCCTGTTAGACCGTATGTCAAATGGATTCCCTAACCCAAATTTATTATACATGTAATTTATGTCGGTGCTTATTCACATAACTTCGTTTATGACTTTGTAATTGGATTTGGGATCATAGTTTGAGTCTGTGACTTGTGCAGATCACCTTGTGCCCACATTGCTTAGTAGAGTGTCTTTGTCCTTTGCCCATGGGTGGAAGCTTGTTCAAGCTAAACCACTTGAATATTGTACGTTTCCTAATGTGTGGTATTTTTCTGGTGCCTTGTGCATGACTCGTTTAGAAGCATGGAAAGCCCAAGCGATGATAAATTACACCATGTTTCTTGTACTTCACAGTGATGTAAGCCTTATTAAAATAGCTGACCACCAAACGGCAAACCTTTAGAATCTGAGTTTTCAATTGCAATGTATAACAACCCAGCTTGGTTCTGTTATAGCTATATTTACTCAACTAAGATGCTAATCCTATATGAAAATATGATCTGCTTCAGAAGTGTTCAGTAAATTATGATCATATACGCTAGAAATGTGTAGGATAGACTTTGCTGGATGCCTAAGAGAGTTAGCAATGTGAAAGGCAGCTGATGTGTCTCCTTCTGTGTATGTTATATGTGTAGCGCGTATATTGCTAGATTATTAACATTAGATGATTTATGCCAGTGTCTACTTGGTTGTGGCCCTTAGACTTTGAAACTTTGAGGGGGAATGGAGATTGAATTTTGATCTATCCTTTTGTCGGCATCTTCACACTAATACGTCAACATCATTTAGACACATCACCAGATATCTGGCATTAGATGATCATTACCAACATCTACTGTTTGTGGCTCTTAGACTTTGAATTTATCTCAAGAGAGGGAGAGCTTGGATTTTGAAATATCCTTTTTGTCAGCGCGCACGCACGCAACTCCTTTCTTAAAGAAATCTTAATCAATACTTAAGAATAAACGATTTGATTAAAGACATTAATCTTCCCATACAATTATAGATTCACTGGGGCAATAGAACCAAATAAACCAAGCAATAAACATGTAAACTATACTGACAAAGATACTAAACTGCAGCAAATGTGTAAAATATCTACAACAACTTTTTCAGAAAATGGCTTCTGAAGTTTAAGTGTTGATTACCTCTAAATCATTAGCTGCTTGCTCTCTTGTTATTTCCTTGTGCTGGTGTGCACGCTTCAGGAACCCAATGCATAATACACCCTGAAAGTACATTAGAAGCCATAAATAAATATCTGCAGCATTCAAACGACTATACCAGGTAGAAAAAGTGAAGAAGTAAGTGGTTTGCATTGCTGTCACTGAAGCAGTTGTCTCAGAGCCTAAGTAGGTGGTTATGCATTAAATTCTTTAAATAGGAGACCAATATTCTCATGGGACCTGCATATACCACACCTTAAAGTATACCAGTGATTTTCTTAGTAGCAACTGAGTCATAGTTGACATATGCAAGCCCTAAAATCATGATACAATGAGATCACTTCATTCAGAATACGATTTTTTCAAAGATAAAATCAATAAGTGAAATTAATTAGCAAGGTAAATCTAAAAAAGAGTACATGACATTAACTAACAACTAATTATGGAATGTTAGAATGGTAAATGTGCATAATTAGCATTCCCACTATTCTCTATAAACCAAAGCGTCCAAGCAATTTAGGGTTTTAGATGTCCGCTTTACAACAACAACAACAACAAAGCCTTTACTCCAAATCCTTGGGTTCGGCCACATGAATCTTTTTCTTCCATTCAGCTTTGTTAAGACCATCTCCTCAGAATAAGTCAACATCTGTTGTATCAAACTGCTGCAGTCCATGTTCATTTAAGTCTGCGCCTAATAGTTGTCACTCCATTAAGTACACTCCCATCACTCCTAACATGCAACTATTGGCCTCTGTTACACATCTCCAAACCATCTCAATGGTTCATCACTCATTTAGTGTCATCAGATGCTACATTGACGAGGGATGAGTATGTTTAGATTCAGCTTTCCACATTTTTGGTCAAAGCGAGTTTGAACAAAACTAAACTTAGAACCAAATGAGAACTGAACTTAATAATCAGTTTATCTACTTGTTTTATTTATATGCAAATGTCAATATATATTTATAATTTATTAAATGTGTATTATTAATATCTATGTTTTAATATTTACCAATATTTATTTACACATATATTACTTACTATTTATTTAATTAAATTGATGATTTATTTGCTTTTTCATCTGCAACTTTCTGTACTTTATAAATGAACTAAATTCTTGCCCTATCTCTTGGCACATTACCACTTATTCATCTCAACATTCTCATTCAGCTTCTACGCCCATTTTGCACACTGTTTTTTTAATTGTCCAACTTTCTAACTCAGGAAGCATGACTGTCTTATATCCACCTTATAAAAGTTCCCCTTCAATTTTAAGGGATTTATGATCATATAATATCCTTGAAGCACTTCTCCATTTAACTATTTTGCTTTAATTCTACCAACCTCATATTCATAGATGTAACTATAATGATAAAGGATTGATTTTGAGTAGCTAAATGTCCACTCTTGACCTCCTATGCATTCCTAGTTGTTAACATGTGCTATGTGCTCATTTCTTCTTAGAGTTTGCTAAATTTACTCTATATATTTTCTTTTCTTATCAGTCGTCCTAGATCTTTCATATTCTAAAGCTTCCTCTAGTTTTTTACATATACCTTTTCTAGTCTCATAAACCAATTGACTATTATCAAAAGACAACATGCACCATGAAAGTACATCCTGAATATGTCTAGTAAGTAACTAAGTTATCCCATAACCATAATTGATGTGATCATATTCCATTTTCTGAATGTTGATCACTTTGAGTGATAGGAGGGAATATCATAACACACATATCTCAGTAGTATGTTAATCATAAAATACTACAGATTACCACACAAAAAAAAAGACGATAAAAAAGAAAGAAAAGTAATTTATTTTATTATTACCGAGATTACATAGGCCAATCCACATGCAATAAGAAGATAACTCGCAATCTCCTGAAGCAACACCAAATCCTTACGCTCTCCGCTGACATCCGGAAATGCTCTAGTCATAACAGCAACACTGAAATGCACGACTATGTTAGTTTAACACAATTTCTTCACACGAAAATGACGTATGACGGCGTAATTTACAAGGAATGATCACACATACAAGATCTGTAGCATTCCCCTACCAGCCCAGTACTCCAAAATCTAGCATGCATTTTAACAAACGCAGTAAGAATTTGGGCCACATAAAACCTTAGAATCAAAATTAACAAGATTAGAAAGGAAGCTAATCAAGAATTACCCTGCAGAACTTCATAATGAAGCTCCACTCAGTCTCAGCAACGGCCACAAAGAGAGCAATCGCTACCGCGTAGCACCGAAATATTCCACCAAAAATCTTCAAAAATGAGAAAAACAAATAAAAATATGCCCTTTGAGTGGAGAAACGAGCTAGGGGTTTGCTTGATCGTCGAATCGTTCTTACATCAGAGCCGTTCTTGAAGGACCGGATCGCCGAGAGCACATTGACGACGACGCAGAGGATGGCGATCACGGCGGTGAGGAAGCTGAAGCACCTGCAGACGATCAGCAGTGGGTCCGGCCTCCGCCGGATCCTCGCGGACGGGAGCGTCGGCGGGCGAGGAGAGGCGTCGGAGGGGGGCTCGGCATCTCTCGCCATTAGAAGCGGCGGTGGAGTGAGCTTCGGTCGCCCTCTCGGCTAGGGCTTCTGATGGGGGATCGAGAAATATTCAAAGTGGAATGGGTCACGATTGTGCGGAGAGAGGAGGAGGAGAAGCAAGCATCTGGTTTTTCGTGGGGAGAGCGGGACGCGGGATAACTTCACCGAGGATGAACAGGATCGAGGGGGGCAAAGTATTGTTCTTTGCCAACGGCGCTTTTTGGTAGCGAGCTTGGTTGAATTGATTTGTTCGTTCTTATACATGTTGTCGATGCGATTTCGACCGATTGATAAGGAAGAGAAAAAGAAAGGGAAAATAAAAAATAAAAAATGCTGAGAGTGAGAGAAAAAGAGGGAGACGGAGTGCTCTCTCTCACCTGGGCGAACACGGACAAAAAGATGAACAGGTAAATAAAGTTTTTATATGAGTCACGAGAGAAAACCTCTCCTTCATCAGTTTTAAAGGAAAAAAAAGAAAACAAAAAAAAAACATTAGAAAATAATGAGGAAGTCCACCAGCGAAATAAAGTTAAAATTCTAATTCACCAAGAAAACACTTGTGTGGAGATGTTTCCTTATTTTCGTTGGAAAAGCATTTCCAGTTAGCTTCACATTTCAATAAAATCAAATTTTGTGTTTATTGTTGTAATTTACAAGAAAAATAGGTGAACAATAGTTCAATTTTTCCAAGTAGGATATGAATTGAGTTTTGACCTCCTCTGATATGATCGACCAAGCGTGAGATGCGTTGAGTGACCTTAATGTGATTTTATCGCATGTGTTTTATGGTAGAAATACGGAAGAAACTCAAATTATCGTCGTCTTGCAAGCTTCCTCGAGCTCCTTGTGGATGGTGCGGATACAGTGAAGTTCTGGATATTGTCAGATCTAAAATAAGTTTAGTAACATGGATTCTCATACTACCAAAAGTCTATCTTTGCCACTTTCATTACACATCTATGATAATTAGCGAGTTGAGTAGAAACCACTTGATTAATCTGCGCTCACCATCTAAGAGGATTCTAGAATCTCCTTATGTTTAGAGTGATCTACCCACATAGTTTCAAATAGGAAAGATCTAATGTGCTTCCTTACATGTCTAGCATTAAGGATGATTAGATGATGGTCATCATGAAGAGTGCGAAGATGGTGCAAGAAAAAATGTGGATGGAGTTCGAGCCTCCGGATTTGCATAACTTGTTAAGTTTTTCTCTGACATAAGTTGTCTCATTTGTAATTTGGCCAAGTACAACCTTGTTGAATATATCCAATGTCCAACAAGCTACATCTCACTAACATGACACGTTGATACAGGCACGATATGATAAGACACATCGACACACATAAATCAAATTCTATAAAATACATTAGAAATAGAAGTATCATGTCTGACACGTGTGTCCGACTTGATACAGTTCTACATTTGAAGCGTTTGTGTCCTAACCTACAAGTCATTATTATTATTAAGAAAACAAGAAAAATAGTAAACATAAGAAGTGGAGAGAGGAGCTCCACCCCATTTTTCATGCAACCAATACAACGATAATAGCACAAAAGACCAAGATTACATGCAAGAGAAGAATGATGAAGATGATATTGATTGAAGTTTTGCAACATTAAGCTCAATCTAGAGCAAAACAAACAGCTATATTCTTCATGTCATTCTCCAAAACCTATGTGCGCAGTAGTTTTTTTTAACATCTTTTGTTATTTCAAAAAGCCGATGGTAATCTTTATATCCCCTAGACAAGTAGCTGAAAAACACCTAGAGGGGGGGGGGGGTGAATAGGTGTCAATGCTAATCTAGAAACTAAATGCGGAAGCTAAAAACTATTTTGCAATCACACTTAATACAACCAACAAGTGTAGCCGAATTTCCCGTGAAGGGCTCTGAACTAACTCCTCTTGATTCCCCTAGATAAGGGTTGAGGCGCTATATGAAGCTCTTGTGGTTAAGTATAAGTGAGGCACACACACAAGCAAGCCAAGCATACAATAGATATGACAATATAAAAGATGCAAGGCACAAATGCAAGCAATAAGATATGAATGATATGACAATAAGAATGATGCTATGCACAACACAAAATAAAGGAGAGAGAGTTAGAGAGACAATGGATCAAACGCAAACACAAGATATGTTTCGAGGTTCGAGCCCCTAGCTCTACGTCCCCACCTTCACCGAGAAGGATTTCTAATCCACTAAAGGAGTACCGAACTCCTCTCTCAATCTTACAATGCCACCGAGGCAATACAACCACAATCCACCTCTACCGAAGAGGGATAAGGCCCGTAGCCAACAAACAATTTCCACCTCACAATAGAGGGAGTAAACAACAACCTCAACCTCTACCAAGAGGGAGCAACCCAACAATGAAAAGGGTTTACAATTGGTGGTCTCTTTCAACCACAAACAATCTCTCTTTTTCCAAAAAACAAGATCCTAAATAGATAGGATAGATGATAGCTCAAGTGTGGAAAAAATAAGTGTTTTGATCAAAGAAATTCTCTTGCGAAAACACAAAAATAGATATAGAAATTTTAGATCAAAACTAGTTCCAAAAACCTAATTTCTTTGAAATAAACAAAACACTTTAAAACAAATAAGATGGATCTTTTGGGCACTTAAACACTTTTGAAAACTTGTTTTTAAAACCAGAGAATAGGGAAATTTTTGCTCTAGAAAATCTTAGTTAAAACCCAAGAAATGGGGTATTTATAGCCAAACAGAAAACTAGCCGTTAGGCAGATCTGGCAGCCTGACAGGCCTGCGGTCGACCGGCCGGTCGACCGCCAACGGTCATAAATATGACCGTTGGGGCATCCGGTCGACCGCCCCGGTCGACCGCCCAGATACAGAGAGCAAAGCTCTCTGGTCCGGTCGACCGACCGGTCGACCGGCCCATTGCCTGGCCAGACGTGCACAGACCTGTGCACGTCGGTCGACCGAGCGGTCGACTGGCTCTGGCATACGGTCGACCGGGCCGGTCGACCGCCAAAGCCTGGCAGCCAATTTCTGGGTCAGAAAAAACATGTTAAAAATATTTTAATAAATCTTGTAAAATCTTGTATAAATACCCAAAAATAGTTTTATCATTTTGTATTGATATATAAACTTGTGATAAACATTTCAACTCAAATATCAAGCATATGAAACCATTTTGTGTTATATCATTTTTGTCAAAAACCAAAACATGTATTTTTCAACACATGAATAGGAAAGTCAAAATAAGTTTGTTTAAAAGTTAAGCATGCATGTATAGAATGAATCTACTATACATAAACCAATAAACTTGTTTTGATCAATCTATTCATGAAAATCATAAAACTTGTGTGTTGTGCACTTGAGCATATCAACTATTCTAAGCTTTACAAATGGATCTAAAAACACTAAACACTAGGATACCTAAGTCTTCTTGATGAACTTCCATCTTCAAGCCGACTCGATCCCAAACGTGATCCACCGAGTGCAAAGGTATGATCTTGATACTCGGGCACTGGAATCACCATGAAAAGCTTCTAAACTCCTTGTTGGAGCTAATCACCAACTAATATCTTGGTAAATGATCTGAAACTTAAACAACACAAGATAATTAGTAAACATAACTACATGAGTTAATCATCATCAAAACTAGAGAGGAAGGCCTCCGGGCCAACAATCTCCCCCTTTTTGATGATGACAAAACTCATGGAGTTATATATGCATGGATTAAAGTTAAGCTTCAAAGAAGCTCCCCCTTAACTCATGCATAAACAAATAAACTAATAAACATTAAATATATGCAATGAATATTAAACATGATAATGCATAGATCATGCATAAAACACATAAACATGCATAAACACAAATTATTCTCCCCTTTTTGTCAATCATCAACAAAGGGGTAAACAATCAAAACAAAACAAAATCTTCTCCCCCCTTTTTTTTTTAATACAAAAGAAACAATCATCAATAAAGGGTAAAAGCAAAACTAAATCAATAAATTTTTCTCTTTTTTTTTCCTTTTTGTTCGAAACAATGAATCAACAAAAGGGTAATAAAAAATAATGTTCTCCCCCTTTTTGTCTAAAACAAAAACAAACCAAATAGGGGTGACAATCAATTAAGATATCAATTGAAAATATGTCAAAGTAGCATCTTGATACCAATTGAAAGTAAACATAGATCAATAAATAAATGGTATATGCTATATACATTCATGAAGAGGAAGATGTGAAGCTTCCTACATAGATACATTACATGAAGGAGGGATGACAAGCCCTAATTCACATAACGTACACTATGCAATGCATAAGAGGAGATGTGAAGCTCCCCTACACACGTGTATCGCATAAAGAAGAGATGTCAAGCTCCTCAATACAAGATACACTCAACATGAATCTATATGTAGAAGAGATGTTAAGCTCTCCTTGCATATAGGCAATACAAGTCAAAACTTTTGTATTTATTTTTGAAACAAAATTTTTATTTTTGATATCAATTTTGAGAACAATGATCAAACTTATTGATACCAATTTTAAAACATTCAAATAAATATCTTGATATCAAAAGAGAGTATTTTTTCTTTTTAAGCCATATAAACAAATTTTGATTGTGATATCATATGCTTAAAATTTTTATTTTCTATCATAAAGCAAGGGAGTGAAAATACAAATACCAATTGAAGTATGAAAATCAAATTTTCTCCCCCTTTATGAAAAACCAACTAAAACAATGCGTAGGCTTGAAATAAGATACCAATTGAAAATTGAATCAATTGAAACAAAGTTAAAACTCAAGCTTTAGCATAAACAAAATTTTGTGCTTAAAGATATATGGATATAATAAGCACAAATAAAACATATATGTATGAAAAGTTTAATACAATCGAAATTGATACTATTGGAATTGAAAGCATACATACATACAAACATATATGAGTATACAAGAAAGGTCAAAATTGATACCAATTGAAAGAATCCAATGATACCAATTGAAACAACAATAATATCAAAGTATAACTCATATAACCTATCCTCCCAATTATGTTCAAGTTTAAAATGATTTTCAATATAAAGCATACATGAGCATGATCTCCCATCCAACCACCCTTGGAAGGTAGGGGTTTTCAAAATTAGGTTTGAAAAATAAAGTATGTTTGAAAAACTCTACCATATCGAAGAATACCGTAACTAGTTATATGAAAAATTTGTACACTAGTACGAAATCCTTCAAGTAAGGAATAAACAAAATTATTTTTCATGAAAATATGAAATTCACAAAATAGTCAACACTCATAATCAATTAAGCATAAATATGACTCATGAAAACAAAACATGAGTAAATAATAAATGTGAGTGTACAAATAAGATGTGAAGATCATAATCATGAAAGATGGTCAATAAGCTCAATATTGCTTGAAACATGAAAACATGAAAATCATCAAAACTTATTTAATCTTCAAGGTATATGTATGTCTTATACAAACTAAAGTATACATACATATCCAAACACAACGAGTTCACAAAGATATATGCATGAAGGCACGTGGCTCAAAAGGATGTATATGTATAAACAATAGTTTGGATAAAATAGACATATACATGAAGTTAAACAAAAATCATAAAACAATTCCAAAAAGGGAATACAAGTTTAAAATGCATGGATCATCAAAACTAGACTATACTAGCACATCTAATGGGAACAAATAAGCATTCAAGCACAAACATATATAGATTTATTGTGGCCCACTATATGTACAAGTATATACCAAGTTTTAATGAAAACTAACATCTAAACATGTAATCAACGCATGAAGCATAAAAACAAGATATGAATGAACATGAAAAACATAAACATGATTATTATGTAAATGCACATGTTATTAGAGCTATGATAAACATGATAGCTAAACAATGGTGAGAACACAAAAATAATAGTCCATATTAAACATGGGTGTCTCAAAAGGCTATACATGCATGTCAAGGATCTAATAAACATGGCATTTTCATAATAATCTATAAACAACAAAACATGCAAAACATGAAAAGCATGCAAACATAATTAAGGAGTTAGAGATTCGATACCAAAACCAATGAGGGCACCTCTCTAGTTCTCCAAACCAAGGTGGTCCTCCCACCAAACTTCCCTTGAAAGTGATGCATCCAAATAGTCCACATGAAGCTCGGAACGCACCCACTCCAAGGTACCGCTACTCTCACGTCATGTGAGAGCCCACACCTACATCATAAACAAGAGGGGTGGTCTTTGGTACCCACAACTTTTTGGGTCCATGAGGGTTAGTACCTTCTCTAACCAAACAAAATTATTTGCTAAATTTGAAACATGTATTCTATCATAACAAAATTTAGCAAGGTGGCCCTTACGTCCACAATGTGTACAAGTGTACACATGAGCATACATAGTGTGATGGTGTCCGTGAGGAGCATGTGTATGCCGTGGGGGGTGTGCATGAATAGATGGAACTTGTTTTTTTCGAAACAAAGTTTCCAAACGTGTATGACTAGAAACACAATGGCTCAAAGTGGAGCCCAAACAATCCATGTTCTTCTTTAACAAATTTATATCTTTTTCAATATTTGAAGAAATGGAACATGCAATGGGTGAACTAGATGGAACTACCCTAGCATGGCAAACATGAAAATCAATTTTATTTTTCAAAACTATATTCTTCTTTAAACAATCTTCTAAATCCTTGAAATAGAAGCAATTTTATTTTTCAAAGCAACATTCTCTTTTATAACAAAATCAACTTTTGAAGACAAGTTTTCATTTTTCTTCAATATTGATTCACAATCATTTTTATTTTTCAAAAAATTATTTTCTTTTAGTGCAAGATCAAGTTGAGATCTCAATGAATCCCTTTCATTATAAACCTCAACCTTTTCTTGCAAAACCAAATCAAGTTTAGAAGACAATTTTTCATTTTCTTTATTTAATGCAAAAGTCTTCTTTTTCAAAGCATTATATTTTCTATTAATTTTTCACAAACAATAGATAGTTCTTCATTTAAAGCATGGGCATCAATATATTCATTACATGAAGAACTAGAATCATCATCATTATCATCTAAGTGGGTTTCCGAGTGTACCTCAAGGGAGTCATTCCCTTGGACCATATAGCATTGTTTTGGCTCGGATTCATCTCCACTAGATTCTTCCTCCGGTTGGATTGGCAATTGAAGCTTGGAGGTGGTGGTGGTTGTCAACTTGTTCCACACTGTAAAGGCGGAATCAAGATTAGAAACAAGCATAAGATAATCTTTTGAAAGCGTGCTTCTAATAGCCTCAAGGGCTTGTGCATTGGCCCCTATATGCTTACTATCACTAAGGTAGGATTCCTTGGTAATGGCAAGGTGAACCTTATATCCTAGGGCTTGTAGGTAAATGGACATCCTAGTCTTCCAAACAAGAATGTTGGAAGGGTCAAACATAGGTGGGGCCATGAAGTCCATGGGTCCAAACTGTATGAGTGCAAACAAGCAAATGCAAATGATAGACTAGCAAACAAGGATCTCACTCCTAGGATGTTAAGCCTAAAGTATCAGGAGCGTAGGCTCTGATACCAATTGAAAAACACCTAGAGGGGGGTGAATAGGTGTAAATGCTAATCTAGAAACTAAATGCGAAAGCTAAAACTATTTTGCAATCACACTTAATACAACCAACAGGTGTAGCCGAATTTTCCGTGAAGGGCTCTGGACTAACTCCTCTTGAATCTCCTAGATAAGGGTTGAGGTGCTATATGAAGCTCTTGTGGTTAAGTATAAGTGAGGCACACACACAAGCAAGCCAAGCATACAATAGATATGACAATATAAAAGATGCAAGGCACAAATGCAAGCAATAAGATATGAATGATATGACAATAAGAATGATGCTATGCACAACACAAAATAAAGGAGAGAGAGTTAGAGAGACAATGGATCAAAACAAAACACAAAGATATGTTTCGAGGTTTGAGCCCCTAGCTCTACGTCCCCGCCTTCACCGAGAAGGATTTCTAATCCACTAAAGGAGTACCGAACTCCTCTCTCAACCTTACAATGCCACCGAGGCAATACAACCACAATCCACCTCTACCGAAGAGGGATAAGCCCGTAGCCAACAAACAATCTTCACCTCACAATAGAGGGAGTAAACAACAACCTCAACCTCTACCAAAGAGGGAGCAACCCAACAATGAAAAGGGTTTATAATTGGTGGTTTCTTTCAACCACAAACAATCTCTCTTTTTCCACAAAAACAAGATCCTAAATAGATAGGATAGATGATAGCTCAAGTGTGGAAAAAACAAGTGTTTTGATCAAAGAAATTCTCTTGCGAAAAACACCAAAATAGATATAGAAATTTTAGATCAAACTAATTCCCAAAAACCTAATTTCTTTGAAATAAACAAAATACTTTAAAACAAATAAGATGGATCTTTAGGGCACTTAAACACTTTTGAAAACTTGTTTTTAAAACCAGAGAATAGGGAAATTTTTGCTCTAGAAAATCTTAGTTAAAACCCCAAGAAATGGGGTATTTATAGCCCAAACAGAAAACTAGCCGTTAGGCTGATCTGGCAGCCTGACAGGCCTGCGGTCGACCGGCCGGTCGACCGCCAACGGTCATAAATATGACCGTTGGGGCATCCGGTCGACCGCCCGGTCGACCGTCCAGATACAGAGCAAAGCTCTCTGGTCCGGTCGACCGGCCCATTGTCTGGCCAGACGTTCACAGACCTGTGCACGTCGGTCGACCGAGCGGTCGACCGGCTCTGGCATACGGTCGACCGGGCCGGTCGACCGCCAAAGCCTGGCAGCCAATTTCTGGGTTAGAAAAAACATGTAAAAATATTTTAATAAATCTTGTAAAATCTTGTAAAAATACCCAAAAATAGTTTTATCATTTTGCATTGATATATAAACTTGTGATAAACATTTCAACTCAAATATCAAGCATATGAAACCATTTTGTGTTATATCATTTTTGTCAAAAACCAAAACATGTATTTTATCAAACATGTATTTTTCAACACATGAATAGGAAAGTCAAAATAAGTTTGTTTAAAAGTTAAGCATGCATGTATAGAATGAATCTACTATACATAAACCAATAAACTTGTTTTGATCAATCTATTCATGAAAATCATAAAACTTGTGTGTGTTGTGCACTTGAGCATATCAACTATTCTAAGCTTTACAAATGGATCTAAAACACACTAAACACTAGGATACCTAAGTCTTCTTGATGAACTTCCATCTTCAAGCCGACTCGATCCCAAACGTGATCCACCGAGTGCAAAGGTATGATCTTGATGCTCGGGCACTGGAATCACCATGAAAAGCTTCTAAACTCCTTGTTGAAGCTAATCACCAACTAATATCTTGGTAAATGATCTGAAACTTAAAAACATAAGATAATTAGTAAACATAACTACATGAGTTAATCATCATCAAAACTAGAGAGGAAGGCCTCCGGGCCAACAGTAGCTAAACTTTGATCCACTGGCCTGAGTCAAATTGTGAAACACTTTCTTTACTTGGGCTTTTGTTGTTGTCAACTGTTAGAGATATCAATGACAACACGTGATCCATGTGAAAGACACCCCTCATGAAATCAATCAGATCTTAAAATCTCTCCATGATTATAGGAACACATGGACTCATGTGATTCATGCACCATGTGTTTCTCATTCTTTCTCTCAGTCAATATTTTTCTATTTTCTCTCAGTCAATATTTTCCTATTATACCTCCTAAATCAGTGTTAACATGTGACCAATATATGTATATATATACAACCAAGAACCATAACTAATGGTATCTTGTCTTTACACAAATAAGTCTTCTTCTTCGTATTATTTATCTTGGTATTAGAGCAACTCCTGTACCATGTCGAGTATTTCCTCTTCATCTTCCCTCACCTCCATCCAAACACTTGCATCCATGGTTACTCCCAATCCCAACATCACTCACTTTCTAAATGTCAAACTTGACAAGGGAAACTATCTGCTGTGGCGTTCCCAGTTCCTTTCTCTTCTCAAGCTCCACAATCTCGAAGGCCTCGTCGACGGAACCTCTCCATGTCCGGTCCGGTTCCTTCCTTCTACCGAGAAGGATGCTCAGCCCATTATCAATCCAGAATACACGCTGGATCAAGCTTGATCAGATGCTCTTATGTTGGCTTATCTCCTCGCTCACTGAGGCTGTTCTTGCTCATGTCATCGGCCTCACCACATCTCGTGATGTGTGATGCTCTCTGGAGCGAATCTTTGCGTCACCCTCCAGAGCTAGAGTGCAGCAACTCAAATATCAGCTGCACGCTGTCAAGATGTGCACCTCTTCTATGTCAGAGTACATCCAGTCTGTCAAGTCCATCGTGGACAACCTGGCGGCAATGGCTAATCTAGTTGCCGACTCCGACCTCTTCTCTACCTTGCTCAGTGGTCTGTCTCCCGAATATGACTCGTTCGTCACCTCCGTCAACACACGAGTCGACCCTGTACTGTCAGAAGAACTCATCGGCCTCATGCTTAGCCAGGAGATTTATCGTGGGCGTGCCATCACTTCACCAAACTCCATAACCCTCATCTCCCCTTCTCCTGCGGTTCATACTGTTTCCCGCACTCCAAGCTACCATTCAGCTCCATCTTTTTTTCGTGGTCGTGGACATGGCCGAGGCAGGGAGCGCGGTCGTGGTCGTGGTCGTGGTCGTGGACGTTCTTCTTACCGTCACATCAGTCCACCGGTGGTCGACCTCAATGCCAGATCTGTAATCGTTTTGGTCATTATGCTAACCAATGCTACAATCGTTATGATGATTCGGCTAGCCCAACTGCGCTTCTCCACTCTTATGCGAATAGTCTAGTCGATCCCAACTGGTATGTTGACTCCGGAGCCACTCATCACCTAACGGCTGACATTGCGAATCTGGCGGCTCACTCCGAATATCAAGGACCCGACAGAGTTCGCATGGGTAACGGGACAGGTTTGCCTATCCGAGCTACTGGTGCTTCTTTATTGTGTTCTCCTGTTTCTCCTTTTGTCTTGAAAAACCTTTTACATGTTCCTGATATCACCAAAAATCTTCTGTTTGTTAGTCAATTTACTGCTGATAATAAAGTGCTTCTTGAATTTCACTCTGACTCTTGTTTTATCAAGGATCTCTCTACGGAAAACTCTACTGCGGGGACAACTTAAGGATGGTCGTATGTCTTCTCCCTGGGGAATCATAACTTCACCGTCTCTCCCCAAGCTCTTCTCGGTGAGCGTGCATCTTCCTCCGTCTGGCATGAGCGCCTAGGTTATCCCTCACCAGAGTTGTCTCCAGTGTTTATCTCAGCATTAGCTTCCTTTCCTCCCTGACCGTGCTGGTACCCCTCTCTGCATCCCCTATCAGCAAGGAAAAAGTCACCGTCTTCCTTTTCGTCATCTTCCACGATTGCTACTGCTCTTTTAGAGCTTATTCACTCCGATCTATGGGGTCCGTCTCCTGTGTCCGCTGTAAGTGGTCATCGCTATTATATTAGCTTTGTAGATCACTACAGTAAGTATGTTTGGCTTTATCCTTTGATAAATAAAAGTGATGCTTTCTCCATTTTTCTTGAGTTCAAAATTCATGTAGAAATTTTTTTGGGTGTTCCATTAAAGTACTCCAAACTGATGGTGGTGGCGAGTTCATCAAATTTAAACCTACTTGTCTTCTCAGGGTATCGCTCATCGCTTATCCTGTCAACACACTAGTGCCCAAAACGGCACCGCAGAAAGAAAGCACCGCCACCTTGTCGAGACCGACCTTACTCTTCTGGCTCGGTCAAATGTTCCATTTCATTACAGGCCCTATGCTTTCCAAACTGCCTCATTTCTCATCAATAGAATGCCCACTCCCGTCCTCCATAATCTCTCTCTACCAAAAATTATTTCATAAAGTACCTGACTACCTTCCTTACGAATTTTGGTTGTGCTTGCTACCCTGATCTGCGTCCATACCAAACTCATAAGTTTAGTTTTCGGTCCACTCAATGTGTCTTCTTAGGTCACTCGGTTTCGCATAAAGGTTATCAATGTTTGCATGTCCCCTCTGGTCGTATTTACATCTCTCGGGATGTTGTGTTCGACGAATCTTCCTTTCCTTTCCATTCTCCTCAGCTCCCTCTCTTCCCTACTCCCACGCCTTCACCACCGATCCCCATTTTCATGCCTCTGTTATCTTCCATTGTTCCAGTCCCTCTTCTCATGCGGGCCCCACTATTGACTCTTCTCCTCCTCCACTACCACCTCCATCACATACTCTTTCTTCACCACCTCCACCAGCACCCGCCGATGAGTCCTTCTCCTCGTCCTCATCCTCAGACTCTCCCAGTCCCCCTCCTACCATGACCCACCATATGGTCACCAGAACACAGGATAACACTAGAACACCAAAAGTCTGGCTAGCCACCCGGTATCCCATGCCTACCTGTCTCATGGCTGACTTGGCCACCACTCCTGTCGAACCCACATGTTTCACGAAAGCTTCTAAAGATCTCAAGTGGCGCCAGGCAATGGACACTGAGATGAATGCCTTGCATAAGAATAAAACCTGGTCCTTTGTGCCATACCACCCTACCATGAATCTGGTTGGTTGTAAATGGGTTTTCAAGTTAAAACATAAATCTGATGGTTCTGTTGACAGGTATAAGCCCCGCCTGGTGGCCAAGGGTTTTCATCAACAACCAGGATTAGACTATGGTGAGACATTCAGTCCGGTCATCAAATCAACCACGGTACGTACCGTGTGCAGTCTGGCCGTCTCCAAGGATGGTCTATTCGACAGTTGGATGTGAATAATGCATTTTTGCAGGGTTTTCTTACTGAGACGGTCTACATGGAACAACCTTCGGGGTTCATCAATCCCGCTCATCCAATCATGTATGCAAGCTTCACCCAGTATCTGTAGCCTCAAATAGGCTCCACGGGCCTGATTTTCTCCCCTCAGCAGTTATCTAGTCACATTGGGCTTTGTGGGCTCCAAGTCTGACACGTCTCTCTTCCTCCGACGGGTCGGGACAGATCTTCTTCTGGTTCTTATCTATGTGGACGACATCATCATCACAGGTAATGACTCACGGGCTGTCACTCGTCTTATTCAAGAACTAGGCTGGGAGTTCTCATTAAAAGATCTCGGCCCACTGCACTATTTCTTGGGCGTGGACTGTCATCGTACACCCTCAGGTCTATTTCTCTCTCAACAGAAGTACATCCGTGACTTGCTTCTCCGACTCAAGATAGATGGTGTCAAGCCTGTTAGCTCACCTATGGCCACTTCCTGTAAGCTATCCAAGATTGTTAGCAAGTCTCTCTCTGACCCCTTTGTCTATCGAAGTACTGTTGGGGCTCTACAATACTTAAGCTTTACCAAACCCGATATTGCCTTCTTGGTGAACAAGGTCGCTCAGTTCATGCAAGCTCTAACCGATGAGCACTGGAGCGCTGTAAAACGGATCCTCCGTTACCTCAAATCTACCATTCAACATGGCCTTTTTCTCTCTCGTCATTCTTCTGTACAACTACTGCTTACACCGATGCAGATTGGGTAGGGTCAATCGATGATCGAAAATCTACCAGTGGCTATTGTATCTTTCTTGGTACAAATCTTATTTCTTGGAGCTCGAAGAAGCAGTGTACTGTGGCACGATTTAGCACTGAGGCAGAGTATAGGGGCGTGGCCAATGCTGCAGCAGAGGTCGTTTGGTTGCAGTCATTACTTCATGAGCTTGGAATTCCACAATCTCCCCCAATAGTTCTCTGTGACAACCTCGGTGCAACATATTTCTCGATCAATCCTATTAGTCACTCTCGCTCCAAACATGTTGAGATCGACATTCATTTTGTGAGGGACTATGTCGCCAATGGAGTCTTGGATGTTCGATTTGTCAGCACTAAAGACCAACTAGCAGACATCCTTACTAAGCCTTTGAGCTCTTTAAGATTTTCTATGCTGAAGAACAAGCTCTCGGTTCTTTCGAACCCGCTTCGCTTGCCGGGGGTGTTAGAGATATCAATGACAACACGTGATCCATGTGAAAGACACCCTCATGAAATCAATCAGATCCTAAAATCTCTCCATGATTATAGGAACACATGGGACTCATGGGATTCATACACCATGTGTTTCTTATTCTTTCTCTCAGTCAATATTTTTCTATTATTTCTCTCAGTCAATGTTTTCCTATTGTACCTCCTAAATTAGTGTAAACATGTGACCAATATGTGTATATATATACAACCAAGAACCATAGCTAATGGTATCTTGTCTTTACACAAATAAGTCTTCTTCTTCCTATTATTCAACTACTCTTTATATAGATGTTTTGGACTAGTCATTTGCTATAATGTTTATCTGAATTTTGTAGTCTCAGCAGTTACCATTATGCTTCTCTTATTGGGTGAGGACACCAAATTGCAACAACTATTTTGTTCTTGTGTTGCAGTAAGAATGAAGGAATTGCTTTTGTAAGGTCCAAACTTTAGAATTGAAAAGCGAAAGTACTTATCTTTATAGGGAAACAAACATGAAAATTAAAATTTGGAAAAACATGGAAGAGCTAACTATAATTTTTTTTTCTTTTTCATTTTTCTAGTTCCAGTAAATCAAAATGTGAAATGTCAATATGCTCAAATTGTTCTACAAAGTAGAATTTCACCTAAATAAATGCTTCAAAGGCTCTTCAGCCTGAAAATCATCTAACTTCTTAGAATAAGAAGATCTGATGTATGCTAAATGAATGGGTGATGGATTTGGATTGCTCTGGTGATTGGAATATTTCTAGAATTCTTACCAAGTTTCTTATAATATTATACAAAACCACACTCAAATTTTCAGGTCCTTATTACTCTATTTCTAATTCTATTTTCTTCCATCATTTTGTTGCCATTGAACTTAGATTGAATCAATGGAATATGAGTATAGATCTAACTTTTATAGCATGGCTTCTAGAATGAGGGGAAATACAAGAAATCTTGGATGGAATTCATAAAAATGAACATGTCATTGCTGGTTGCTTTGGTTTTGGACCCTGCATACAAAATAAGAGATAATAGACATGTATTATGGTGAATATTATGAGAGAGCCTAAAAGGAAGGGTGTTATCATCCATTAGACATGTGTTAAATTTACTAATTAAGTAGTACAAATCATCGGTTGAATCTTCTTCCAGCGAGCTAAATATTAAGGAATTTAGCTAAAATTGGAGATGATGATTTAGTTGGTATTTTGATCATAAGATTCTGTAAGAGGCTTAGAACTGAATATAATAAAGAAATGTTAGAAATAAAAAGACATTTAGATGAAGATGTTTTGAATGAAATCTTTAATGTCTTGGATGGTGGAAGTTAAATCAGTGTAAATATCTGTTCTTGGCCCATATTGCTATAGATATTTTGGCTATCCCAATATCAATAGTTGCCTCTGATCAGCGTTCGGTACATGTGAGATAGTTGGAATAGACTTAGAGACTGTTTGTGCCTTAAAACTATTGATGCATTGGTATATGCACAAGATTGAATAAGGCTAAAGTCTACATGCAATTTTATCATTGAGCTTGTCTTTGGCACGTGTTGTTAGGATTTGTAACTGGAATACATCGTAAAAGTAGACAAACTTCAAAGATCAAAAAATAGACGAACATAAGGAGCTGTGCACAGTACCAATAAATTAATACTGGGTATAGTCGACTAGGTAGAGTGTTGGGATTCAGAATCCTGGCAGTCGACTAGTATTTGGGCTTAGTCGACTAATACATGGTATTAGTCGACTAATACCCTGGCCTAGTCAACTAGTGTCGCGTCTGGCAGTTATCTTTTCTGGATTTGTTTCTAGATTCGATTTGGATTCGAGTTTGCTTTATTCTGAGACGGTGATTGTTTGTATTGATGAAGTTTGTTTAGGACCAGAGAGTTCTATGGTTTATAAATAACCCCTTGGGGTGACCTTCAATGTATCCCAATGAATTTGTAATTCCAATGAATTTGTAATTTCTAAGGGTGTAATTCATCTAGGTGAGAGATTCGTGAGAAAAGCTTAGCCACAAGTGTTCGCTGTTCTTGGCGACCATCAAGGGCTTGTAATCTTCCCAGTGTAAGGTGTAAGCACTTCTTATTGTACTCTCCATAGTTTTAATAAAGTTTCTCTCCCTTCTCCGTAGATGTACAAACGATCTGTTTGATCGGTGCACTCATGTTATATTGTGTGTTAGCTTTCTATCTACTTTGAAATACTTCTTCTTCTTCTCTTCTTCACGTCGCCTTAGTAGATCTTGTGGTTTGTTTCCACTACGCCGCCCCAGTTGACTATTCATCTGTTCCCGAATCAATTGTTAGGATTTGTGACTATAATACGTAGTGAAGGTAGACGAAACTTAAAAGATCAAAGAACAAAAGTACACAAGGAACCGTGCACAGTACCGTCGACTAATACTGGATATAGTTGACTAATCACATGGATTAGTCGACTAATACTTTGTATAGTTGACTAGGCATAGAGTTGGGATCCGAATTCTGTCAGAGTAGTTGACTAGTATTTGGGCCTAGTCGATAATATATGGTATTAGTCGACTAGTACTCTGGCCTAGTCGACTAGCGTCGGGTTTGGCAATTTTCTTTTCTGAATCTATTTTCAGATTCGATTTGGATTCAGATTTTCTTTATTCTGAGACGGTGATTGTTCATATTGCTGAAGTTTGTTTAGGACTATGAGAGTTATATGATCTATAAATAACCCCTTCGGGGTGGCTTTCAATATATCCCAATGAATTTGTAATTCCTAAGGGTGTAATTCATCCAGGTGAGAGATTCGTGAGAGAAGCTTAACCATAAGGGTTTACTGTTTTTGGCGACCATCAAGGGCTTGCAATCTTCTCAACGTGAGGTGTAAGTAATTCTTATTGTATTCTCTCAAAGTTTTAATAAAGTTTCTCCCCTTCTCCCGTGGATATACACACGATCTGTTTGATCGGTGGAACCATATTATATTGTGTGTTAGCTTTCTATCTACTTTAGTATATCTTCTCTCTCCTCTTCACGTTGCCTTAGTAGATCGTGTGGTTCGTTTATGTTGCGCCGCCCCAATCAATCCAGTCGTGGGGGCACCCCCGAAATCACAACAATTTGAAATCACCAAAGGGGGGTGAATAGGTGATAAGGCTAATCTAAAACTAATTGCGGAATTACAAAACTAATTTGCAACAACACCTAGTGCAACCAACGAGTGTAGCCGAATTTTCCGTGAAGGGCTCTGGACTAACTCCTCTTGATTCCTCTGAATAAGAGTTGAGGCGCTATATGAAGCTCTCGTGGTTAAGCACAAGTGAGGCACACAAACAAGCACAACCAAGCATATAAGAATAAGCAATATGGATCAATGCAAGACACAACACAAGCATATATATGATATGACAATATGAATAAATGCACAACACAAATAAAAGAGAGAGGTTAAGAGTCAATAGATCAAACACAAACAAGAAGATGTGTTTCGAGGTTCGAGCATCGAGCTCCACGTCCCCGCCTTCACCGAGAAGGATTTCCAATCCACTAGGAGTACCGAACTCCTCTCTCAACCAATACAACCTCCACCGAGGCAATACAAATGGTCTACCGAAGACGGAGTACCGAACTCCACCAATACAACCAAATCCACCTCACCAAGAGGGATACAAACACCAACTCTAACTCTACCTCACCAAGAGGGAGTAAACCACAATCTCAACCTCTACCAAAGAGGAAGCAACCACAAAGAAAGATTTACAACAAGGTGGTATATCTCAACCACAAACCAATTTCTTTTCCCACAAATAAATGATCCTATAGAATAGGATAGAGTGATATAGCTCAAGTGGAAAACAAGTGTTGGAAATCAAAAACTCAAAGAAAACTATTGGGAAAATAACTAGGATAAGAATACAATGAAGATCAAAAACCCAATCCCAAAGCTTTTCTTTTTCTTGAATTTTCCAAACCCTTTTGAAACAAATAGAGATGATCTCTTTAAGCACCAAAAATCTTTGAAAACTTGCTGAAATAAACACTAGAGAGTAAAAATTTTTGGCTCTAAAAATCTTGCCAAAATCCCAAAGAAATGGGGCTTAAATAGCCCTCCATAAAAAACTAGCCGTTGGGACTGTTTGTCAGTCCTGGCGGCTGGCGGTCGACCGGCCGGTTGACCGCCAACGGTCATATTTTTGACCGTTGGAAGAAGCCGGTCGACCGCCGGTCGACCGCCCAAAACCAGAGAGCAAAGCTCTCTGGCCGGTCGACCGCTCGGTCGACCGTGCCTTGAACCTGGCCAACGTGCATAAGCTTGTGCACGTCGGTCGACCGACTCTGGGTCCGGTCGACCGGCCCGGTCGACCGCCAGAGCCTGGCAGAAGGCAATCTGGGTCAGAAAACTGAGTTTTAAATATTCTAAAAAATCCCATAAAACTTCTAAAAAATCCACAAAAATAGTTTCTAATATTATATATGCTATACAAACATGTGATAAAAATTTCAACACAATTATCAAACATTTTGAACCATTTTGTGTTATGGAAAAATTACCGAAAACCAAAACCTGTATTTTTCCAAACCTTGATTTTCAAATAAACTTTGTCCAAAACATATCCAAATACAAAAACATGATACTTAATCATTTTAAAGCATGTTGCATATGGACATAGGTCCAATATACAAGAAACATATACATATCATTGTTTTTGACTTTAATTCCAAAATATGTTTTGTTAAAATACCAAAACATCAAAACTCATGAATAGGCATACCAAAATAAGTTTGTCTAGGATATGAAGCATGTATGTATATAGAACATATCTAATATACATAAAACCATGTAAACTTGTATTGATACTATCTATTCATGAAAACCAATATCGATTAAACCGAAAACCGAAAAACCGAATCCAAAACATAAAACATGTGTGTGTTGTGAACTTGAGCATATCACACTTCTAATCTTTACACATGGATCTAAAACACAAACTAAACTAGGATACCTAAGTCTTCTTGACAATCTCCATCTTCAAGACGACTCGATCCAAACAACTCCTTTGTTGAGCAAATCATGATCACGATTTGGAAATGCTTCAAAACTCTTTGTTGAAGCTAATCACCAACTAATATCTTGATTAAGAATCTGAAACTAAACATCACAAGATAATTAGTAAACATAACTACATGAGTTAATCATCATCAAACTAAAGTGAAAGGCCACTGGGCCAACACAATTGGTATCAGAGTAAGGTCAACGTGAAGATGTCTGTAATCAAGTTCGATATTCAGAAGTTTAATGGTATCATCAATTTCAACAGGTGGTAGATTAGGATGAACGTCATCGTTACCTAGAGCGGGTTTAAAAAGCACTACTCGAGAGGGAGAAAAAGCATCAAGATATAAAGAAAGAAACTTGGAAGAAGTTAGATGAGAAAGCCTTCACAACTATTCAACTTTGCTTGGCGGACGAAGTGTTGTTGATGAGTTTTCTATGGAGAAAATAGCATCCTCATTGTGGGAGCAACTTCAAGACCACTATTTGAAGAAGTTGTTGGCGAATCAGTTAATTCTGAAGCAGCATCTCTTTCTTCTCCGCATGCATGAAGGTACACCTATCATGTCTCACATTGCAGAATTTTTATCTATTATTAATGATCTACATAAGATTGAAGTTAAGATAAAAGATGAGGATCAAATACTTCTATTACTGTGTTCTTTACCTTTTTCATATAAGAGCTTTAGGGAAGCTATCATTTATGGAGGCAAGTCAACCATCAAGATCAATGAGGTCAAGGAGCATGTAACGCCCCGATCCCGCGGGTACGGAGACGTTACTGCGATGTATATACGCAGATCAGAAATACTCTCACGTATATACGTAAGCATCAGTAAAGGCAAGAATCAGAGTTTAAAATACATGGTGCATTATACATTCTAACATATGAGTACAATTATCAAGTTATCACCAGATGTGATACAATATTACAAGAATATTACTTCACCGATAGGTGCAAATGCGAGAATACAAAGAGGTATATGATAATGAACTGTACAAAGGGCACTCACGAGTTACAGAAGAAAACTCGAGAGACGAGCAGGGGGTCTGGAAGGATAGGACTTCAGACGGTTAGCCGATGAACCACGCTATCGCTGCGCCACTCTGATAAGCAACCAGGAGAATACACAAGCTCCAAGATCTAGACATTAGGATCTAGGAAAGTTAGAACTCCCCAACGAGTGGTGATGCGAGTACCAAATGGCGTGCAGAGATAAGCACACGTGTATCGAAAATCTGAATCATAAACATGCATTGAAAATCGTGTCGTGAACACAAGCATACAGAAGTAGGTAGATATATAGCAAGTGGTATCAAGCAGGGAATACTCATGCTATAATAAGATAAGGGCAGGAGAATAGTAGAATAGAACACAAGCGGCAAAGTAGGATGTAAGCAGTTATAATATAATAATAATCATAAAATTGGAAATCTGAAGTAAAACCCGATGGAAGCAAACATGGCAAAAAATACAACGGATATATAGTTGGCATATTTATTATTATTATTATTATTATTATTACTCATCCTACCATGATGTCTAGATATGTGAAATAGCGTCCCAGCACACATATATTCACATCTGAGTAAAGCAAGGTGTTATTGGAAACCAATGGGTATCAACGAACAATATTTAAAGGGGATCACGTGCATACCGAGACCACGGTCCAGGGTATTCCATTGCTGGTGTATGGAACCAGCCACAAGGCCTACAGGAGGGTCTTATAAGATTTTCTTTTCAAGATGGTACTAAAAAGGAGGGAGCCAGTGCTCCCTTTGGTTACCTGGAGGCCCTCAGGTCAAATCGAAAGTTTTAGTTGCACAACATATCTAATACCACTGTAAACACGAACATATATTGATATCTGCAAGTTTCCTCTGACCTGATGTAAGTTGTCTCATTTTATGATTTATTAGATAATTATCAGATTTCAGGAATGAGCAGGAACAAGCCTGGAGTATCGGAGTACATTGTATCAGGAGTACGGTTGTACTGAAATATTTCAAGATGTAAGCAAGATGTCAGGTCATCATTCCCATTATCGTGATAATTATAAGAGTCAGGTATATCATGCCGGATGTCAAGTGATAACATGACCTAAGGTGATATTGGGCAGGTGATAAGTGATGGTATGATTTATGTAAGCACGTCAAGCTATACAAGAAAATAGTACCAGTATACGAGTTTGGTACGAATATTGGAAGACCATGGAGTTGTTGGCCCAAAGGCCCATCACTCTAGTTTTGATGATGATTAACTCATGTAGTTATAATACTAATGATCTTGTGCTAAATTATTCAGATATTTGATCAAGATCTTAGTAGTTGTCTAGCTTCAACAAAGGAGTTTTAGAGCTAACACATGTGATTCAAGAGCTCGCGCGTCAAGATCGCATTTAGCACTCGGTTGGAGTCAAGCTCTTTGGATCGTGTTTGGATCGAGTCGGCTTGGAGATAGAGATCAATAAGAAGACTTCGGTTTGTCTAGTTTAAGTTTGGGTTTAGATCTTGTATAAAGATAGATAGTGTTGATATGCTCAAGTTCACACACACAAGTTTCAATGTTGGTTTTCAGTGTAACCGATTTTGGAATTATCATCAAAAACATAGATATATATCTTTATATGTGTATTGGCTTCTATCCATACACTTTATGCTTCAAAAGCGTTTAAATATCTTATTTTGTATTTATACAAGTTTTAAAAAAATCGGATTTTATTTCAAAGTTTGGCTTTTGAAAAATACGATTTTTGTGTTTAAGCCTAATTTCAATATCACAAAAATAGTTCAAATAGTTTGTAATATGTGTTGATTTTTAGTCACAAATATTTGTTGTTCAAATATTTAACAATAACTTATTTTTGTGAAATTTATAGGATTTTATGGGATTTTATAGATGTTAAATAACCAAGTTTCAAGTCCCTAAATATCAGCCAGATTCTACTAGCGGTCGACGGATGGTCGACCAGACCAGGGGTCGGTCGACCGTCCCGGTCGACCGATGTGCATGAAACGTGCACGAGGACTAGCCTAGAAGGCCGGTCAACTGGACGGTCGACCGACTGAAACCACCCATGTCTCGGGTAGTGCCGGTCGCCCGGGCGGTCGACCGGAGGCACAACGGTCAGAAATATGACCGTAGGGCTGGTCGACCGGAAGGGCAATTTGGACCATTCCACGCTACCAACGGTTAGTTTTATGAGAGGCTATAAATATGCCATCTCTTGGGCTGTTTTTTAATAAGATTTGAGAGAGCTTTCATTTCAATATTTTCAGTGTTTAGCAGCAAGTTTTTGAAGAGTTTTTGTGCCAAAAAGATTTATTTTTATTTTGTTTCAAGGGTTGAAAAAATCACAGAAAAATATAGTCTTTAGAAAATGGTTTTTGGATCTTTATTCTTATCTCTATCTAGTATTTTTCAAAGTATTTTTCTTTGTGATTGTTTTCTAAACACCTTGTTTTTCTCACACTTGAGCTATCATATCTATCCTATCTATAGGATTTTATTTTTTAGAGAAAAATTGTTTGTGGTCTATTGTGATCACCTAGTGTTTGTAATCTCATCTTTGATTTGGATTTGTGGTTATCCCTCTTGGTGGAGGTGATTATGATTGAGATTTGGCTTGTGCCTATCCCTCTTGTGTAGAGGTGATTGTTGTTTGGCTTAGTGCCCATCCCTCTTGTGTAGAGGTGATAAAGTTTTGGCTTTGTGCCTTGCCTCTTGTGTAGAGGTGGTTGTGTTAGAGAGAGGAGTTGTGTACTCCCAAGTTTGTAATTACAAATTCCTCGGTGGAGGTTCCCTTCGTGGGAGGTCCTGTGTGGACGTAGTGAAAATCTTCTGTGTGAAGGCGGGGACGTAGAGCAGTGGCTCAAACCTCGAAACATATCTTGGAGTTTGCGTTCGATCCACTATCTCTAAACTCTATCGCTCTTATATCTTGCATTGCATTATATTGTTCATATAATATATATGCTTGGTATTGATTGTGTGCCCACACTTGTGTTGAACCAAGAGAGCTTTATATAGCATCTCAACTCTTATTTAAAGGAATCTTGAGGAGTAACTCCAGAGCCTTTTACCCGAAATTCGGACTCACTCTTGGTTACACTTAATGTGTTTGCTAATTAGTTTTAATTCCGCATCATTTGTCATTAGATTAGTTAGTACACCTATTCACCCCCTCTAGGTGAATTTTCAGCAGTTTCAGGAAAAATAGTATAAGTAAGATTTCAAACTCTTCACAATCATGAATAAAAGAAAAGAAAAACTGGCAAGCATGTACAAAGCAAGCAAGTAAATACCCAAGCGGAGCTAAGCAAGCTAGAGGTACGGTCAGCAAACAGTGTTTAACACTAGAGCGTCCGACAGAGCTACTGAAATGACTCAGCTTAGAGGGCGAGTCTAAAATCCAGCAGAGTTTCTCCTAGACGAATCTAGTGGTAAAGCGCTGAGCGCTAAGCATGCCTACCAAGCGGAGCTGAGAGACCTGACAGTCTAAACGCACTTCTCTTTCGAAGAAGTGGGCGAGAGCCCGGAGTCTAAAGTACGCTCAGGATCTAAACGCACTCTCAGTAGCTACCACAAAACCCATAAGGGTGCAGGCCTAAAACCAATTGGGTAGCCAGCCTGAGAGTGAGCAGAAACTCAGAGTCGGTACAAGAGAACCTGTTATGCTAGTACCACACAAGCATGCTATAGCGTGATAATATCTAATCTACTATGGAGTGGTGAAGCCTGGAGGCTGAGTGGAAAGCGTGGAGGCTAAACGTAGCCCGGAGGCTGAGTATAGTACCTGCAAAAGTGTTAGTGTCAATCACACACACACAATGAGGCAGTAGTACAAGCATTCGTCATAGGCATATACATGTACAATCATGGGCACTCGACCACATACAAATACAGGGGCACAACCCAATACAAAATACATATAAATACAATTAAAATACACGTCGACCCTGAAATCACCTAGAGGGGTGAATAGATGACTAGCTAATCTAATGATGAATTAATGCAGAATTAAAACTATTTATGTAAACTAAAAACTATTAAGCTAAACACACAAGTATAACACAAGAGTGTAGCCGAATTCCCGGTGAAGGGCTCTAGACTATCTCCTCAAGATAAGAATTGAGGTGCCTCTATGGCTCTCTTGGTTGAATACAAGTATGAGCAAATAATCCCAAGCATATAACAATTTAAGCACAAGTATACCAAGCAAGTAATGAATATGAACAATAAGAGCATGCAAGATATAAGCACAAGTGTGAGATAGAGAGAGAGAGAGAGAGAGCAATTGCAAACACGAGAGATTTGTTTCGAGATTCGAGCACCCTTGCTCTACGTCCCCCGCCTTCAACACTACGAAGGATTTTTACTAGAATCAATCTCACCAAATCACTCGGTGCTGCAACACCTACAACGAGTTCACACTAGAACTCCTTGGACTCACTAGTCCCTCTCTGTTCCCGCAAGAACTACACACGCAAGCACACTAGTTTGCCGAGGCCGCACCTCTATACCGAGCTCCCACAAGAACTCGAAACAACACGAACCCGCAAGTTCGCCTCCTCAAATACAAGATTGAACACTTGGTGATCTAAACACTTTGATCACCTAAAAACACTCTCACAATAACTCTCTTATAGGATAGATATAGCAATGGAAAGCTCAAGCGTGTGTGAGAAAACTAGGATTGATTTGGTGGTGAAAAACTTAAGAAATCTCTTTTACAAAACATTCAATCCAATTTCACTGAGCACGGTGTGCATATTATCTAGGTTTTATGAAAGATAAAATATTCAATCCAATTTGAATTCTTACCTTAATTAAAGACAAAATCTTGCATGGAGACTAAGTTTAAGGAAGAATGATTATAGGTGGACTTATGACCTAAGATCACTTATATTTTTGCAAAAATAGTTCGAAAACATGTCTCTCTTTCAAATGCATTTTCAAAATACTAACATTTGTTTTCTTTCTTTATGGATTTTGTGGGTGTAATCCGCTGAAAACCCTCAGGAGACAACACTCCTCCTCTAGGGTAACCTAGAGGTTTAACGGCTTGTTGCACACGCTCAGTGCAATCGCGTCACCTGCGAAAGTGTGTAATAAAATTGTAGTATAGTTTTTCTTTCTTTGTTTTGCTCGGGACGAGCAAAAGAATAAGTGTGGGGTGTGATTGGTATTCAATTCTGCATATTTTACCTCATAATTCCCATGCATATTGCAAATAAATATATGATTTTTACTCATCTTCTCTATATATTTGCAGGTTCACACTCTAATGGAGAGATAGCCCAATAATCACTTTAATTAGCAATAATTAAAGGGATTAAATCCAAGATCAAGATAAAGCCCAAGATTTGAAATTAGAATCTAGAGAGATCCGCGCGCCAACTGAAGACTCTAGAAGGCCACGTGGATAACAACCTAACAACCAAATCACAACAGAAAATCTGGGCTCAACGGCCCAGATTTTGCCGCCAAATCCAGAGATTTGCCGCGCGTGCGCGGCAGTTTGGAGGCCGTTGAGTCTCGGATTTGTGCCAACGGCCTAGGCTCTCGAAGCTTCTCTCTGATCCTATAAATACTGCACCTGGACCTGCGAGAAAAGACTGAACAGCAAAGGAATGGAGAAGAGAGGAGAAATTGTTAGTTGTTGTAATTTTCATAGGTTTTTCTCTAGGTTTTAGTTCTTTAGATCCCTCTTCTTCTTCCCTAGAAATCATTGCAAGAGAGAGTTGTAAGAGAGAGAGAGCTTGTACATCAAGGAGTGACAACTTGAAGCAATGCAAGGATTCATCCATTCTCTTCATCTCTACTTGAGCTTGGTTCTAGTTTAATTGCTTTCTTTACTTGCTTTCTTTACTTTCTTGCAATTCACTTCATGCTTTGCTTTTCTTCATTAATGGCTTGTAGCTAATTTTTCTACCATGTACTAGCTAACCACTAGCCTTGCCATCTTCACTAACTCATGGGTGATTGCTTTAGTTCATCTTGCAAGTTGGATGGTCTTCTCTTCTCCGATGGGTTAAACCACCCTTCATCTACATGAGAAAGTAATTAGATCAACACGCAAGACAAACCTACGCCGATGAAATCAACATGAGGCACGCCTTCACTATCACGGAGTTTAGTAAGTGTTGGTTAGGTAGTAAGGTAAGCTAGTCATGGTTTGCTTCTTCAAGTTCACTTTCTTTTTAGTTGTTAGTCCAAAGCCAATCTTGATCTTGATTTCTTTTTCCACTTTCCATCATGAACATAGTCATCCATTCTTTCGTTTCATTTTCCCATTTGTTTTTATTCTTATAAGCATAGAAGAATTCTCGTTTACTTTCTTCACTACGGACCGTAACGCTTCTATCGCTAGCTCTCCCTGAGAATCGACTCGGTATAGCCCTATGCTATAACGGAGATAGGAGGGTACATCGAATACATTTTTATACTCCATAATTCGACACCTTTCCCGTCTTAACCAAAATGGCGCCGTTGCCGGGGAGAGCAACGGATTTTCTTTAAAGTGAAGAACTAAACGAATCTTCTTCTCTGTTGCAGGTTACAGGAAGAACAGGAAAATTTTAATTGCAGTGACATATAAGTGGACCTGGGCCTCTGCTCTCGAAAGCAGAGACCAGGATCCCTCAGTTTTGCCGCGGAATCCTGGTTTTTGCCGCGGATCTGCGGCAATCCTGAGTTGACTACTCACAAAATTTCTGCAGGGTCTCCAGCTCTGCAAAATACATCTGCTGCTATACTTGAATTCCTGTATTTTTCACCATATACCTGCTAATTTAATCAACAGTAAAAAATTGTTTGAAAAGTTTAAAAAATTGTTTAGACATTTGCATTTCTAGGCACGTGTCTTTTCAATTCATTTACTTTTACTGTTGAAGAGTGCTGGAGGCAAGGTACGTTTTGCATTGCATGTAGACTAGGAATCATCTCTTGCTTGATTTTCATGCTTTGAGTGTATCCTAGTTATATTTCTTATACACTTGCACAATTCATTTTTAAGGGCATAACCCATAAATAAGATAAGGTGGGGGATTTCATTACCCTTTCCTTAGCCCAAAAACCACAATCCAAGCACTCACTAACCCAAGCCTAATTTAATAAAAAAATAGACGTTGGCCCTAGGGACATCTCGGACTCATTTAGGAGATTATCCTAAGGGGGAAAGTGTTGGAAATTGACTCTTGCAAAATCAGTGTCTAGGAAAGGGATTGAGGGCCGAAAGCCCGAAGGTTGGTGGTTACTTAATTAAGGAACGTCTCTGACGGAAAACCTCCCAACAACCTTGACCTTCCCTGGCTGATTAACTTGTGGTCTACGTCTACACTAAACCTCCCGTGGACGATCTAATCAGTTAGGAGTCGTCTAGGTCTAGGTCAACCCTTCTTTTGGCTTGGTTTTGATTTTTTTTCTTCTTTTTTGTTTGTTGTTTGATTTTTCTTTTTGATTGTGATTTTTTGTGTGATATGGCATTCAACAATTCTTTCTATCCTAATAATAATCCATATTTCACACCGACTCCATATTCGGATAATTCCAAACCGGCGTTTTACAATACGCACCAACCACATACACCGGGTTGGCCTTATCCGAATCAATATGACCCATACCCTCCATCTAATAATTATAATTTCCATAATAATTTCAACTCTTCACCGAGTAATTGGGGATTCACGTACCCCGAGTCAAATTCTCAAATCCTTGTCCACCATATTCACCTTGTCCACAGTATTCATGTCCCGATTCCGCTTCATATACTCCTTTTTCTGAACCACCAATTGAAGAAAAATCTGAGTTACTAAGGAGTATAGAAGCCAATTTATAGAGAGTCGAGCAAAAACTTCAAGAACCATTTGCCTCTCCAATTCCCCATATTTTCAAGAGTCTTACTCAGTTTCACCTTTTCCTAATGAACAACCATCTGCTTGGGGAACGAGTAAGGAATTCTTGCTTGAGTCCAAACAACACTCACAAAATCTGATGGACTCACAATTTCACCATCACTTCCAAGACAACACTTCATCTTTTCATTATAACAATGAAATTATCAATTATGGAAAGATGCTTGAAGACATGACTCATGCTCAAAAAGCTAGAAATCATGACATAGATTTGATGATCCAAACTCTTCATTCTCATCCTATTTCTAATGTCACTGCCACTCTGTTAAAACCAAAGAGTCATGTAGTCTTGGAAATCCAGATTCAATTTCAGCACAATCACCTGAACTTGTCCAAAATTCAGATCCCATTGACATTTTGGCAAGTTTTCCTTTTCCTGAAATTGAACTTGAGTGTGAATATGATCCTGAACTTCCACTTGATGATTCAATTTTCCTTCCTGATTCAATTATGACTCCGGTGTCTTCACATGATTTCACTTCATTTCCTGAGTCATTATTGAATCCAGTACCCATCCATTTTGAAATTGAATCACCAATCTTTGATGATCATATTAAACTTGACCAATTTCATACTTTTGAAAATCCCATTGATAAATTGGCAAGTTCACATTTTTGTGGAATTGAATTACATGAGGAATGTGATCTTGAACCCCAACTTAGTGATTCAATTTTTTTTCCTGATTCAATAATGACTCCGGTATCTTTACCTGACTTTAATTTTTTTCCGGAGTCGACATTGGATCCTGTCCCAATTCATAATGAAGTTGAATCCCCATCTTTGAGGATCATATTGAACTTGACCAATTCTATACTTTTGAAAGTCCATTTGACAAATTGGCAAGTTCTCCATGTATTGAACTACATATGGAATGTGACCTAGATTCTCACAATCTCTTTACTTCTGAAACTGATTGTACAATTCTAACAGAAGATGTTGACTTAAGTTTCGAAGAATTGTATGGCGATGAGCTTGAATTCCTTAATCTTGGAAGTAAAGAGATATCACCCATATTAGGTCACATTCCATCTGGGGGAAATGATTGTGGATTTGAGCTTCATTTTCTTGACTTGGACCCAATTCATGAACTCACTTCGACTCCTGAACCTTTACTTGATTTCAGTCACCTTCCTGAGTCAGTGTTAGTTTCTGTCCATCCCGAGTCCAAGTCGACCATTCTATCATTTCATAATCCATTCTGGGACAAGGATCTTGATAAATTTGACTCTGAAATTATTTTAGAAATTTGGAAATTAGATGGGGACATGTACTTAATAAAAATCTTCCATGGATTTATCTTTTTAGTGGGTCATATTCTTGAGATTTCTGGTGGGTTCCTTAAAACCCAAAGAAAAGTTGATTGGGCCATGTTTCGTGGAACAATCAGACCACCACCGGACCACCACCTTAAGGTAATTTTTTCCTTCCCTCTTCATTTTTGTTTCATGCATACATATATCATGATGCATTGAGGACAATGCATGAAATAAGTGTGGGGGAGGGTTTACTAACATAGAGTTTTTAGATCTTCTTTCTTTACACTTCTTTTAGAAAATAAAAAAAAAATAAATAATAATAAATAAAAACTTTTTGAAATAAGAGACAAAGTTTTGATCTATTTTTAAGAAGATTAAGATGTATCTTAGAAATTAAGAAAGCCTTAATTATGATATCTAAAACCTAGTTGAAATAATAGATCTTATTTAAAATTATAGGCTAAGTAAGTAAAATTGGTGAGATATTTTTATATTGAATTTTTACCTTAGATAAATATGCACTTTATACTTACACTTTTGGGATGGAAACAAAGACCTAAAATGCCATAAAATAAATAAAAAGAAAAAAAAGAATAAAACATCACCTATTAAGCTGGAGAATTGTGCCTCAAGAAGCATGATTATTCACGCCTAACGGTGGTAAAGGAAATAAATAATCCCCTTTTAGTTTTGTGGCCTTTTTTACTCGAGACCTTAAACCCGAGGGATGTTTTCTCATCTGGTGCCCTAAGACCGTCTGGTTTAGGAGTCATCGGTTAAAGGCTCGCTACAAGGGTAAACTAGAAAGCCTAAACTAAGGGAAGAAAAAAAAAGCAGAAGAAAATATATATATATATATATATAAATAAATAAATGGCTTGATGGTTGGAGTTGAAATCCCAGAAATTTTCACTGAGCACGGTGTGCATATTATCTAGGTTTTATGAAAGATAAAATATTCAATCCAATTTTGAATTCTTACCTTAATTAAAGACAAGATCTTGCATGGAGATTAAGTTTAAGGAAGAATGATTATAGGTGGACTTATGACCTAAGATCACTTATATTTTTGCAAAAATAGTTCGAAACATGTCTCTCTTTCAAAATGCATTTTCAAAATACTAATATTTGTTTTCTTTCTTTATGGATTTTGTGGGTGTAATCCGCTGAAAACCCTCAGGAGACAACACTCCTCCTCTAGGGTAACCTAGAGGTTTAACGGCTTGTTGCACACGCTCAGTGCAATCGCGTCACCTGCGAAAGTGGTGTAATAAAATTTGTAGTATAGTTTTTCTTTTCTTTGTTTTGCTCGGGACGAGCAAAAGAATAAGTGTGGGGGTGTGATTGGTATTCAATTCTGCATATTTTACCTCATAATTCCCATGCATATTGCAAATAAATATATGATTTTTACTCATCTTCTCTATATATTTGCAGGTTCACACTCTAATGGAGAGATAGCCCAATAATCACTTTAATTAGCAATAATTAAAGGGATTAAATCCAAGATCAAGATAAAGCCCAAGATTTGAAATTAGAATCCAGAGAGATCCGCGCGCCAACTGAAGACTCTAGAAGGCCACGTGGATAACAACCTAACAACCAAATCACAACAGAAAATCTGGGCTCAACGGCCCAGATTTTGCCGCCAAATCCAGAGATTTGCCGCGCGTGCGCGGCAGTTTGGAGGCCGTTGAGTCTCGGATTTTGCGCCAACGGCCTAGGCTCTCGAAGCTTCTCTCTGATCCTATAAATACTGCACCTGGACCTGCGAGAAAAGACTGAACAGCAAAGGAATGGAGAAGAGAGGAGAAATTGTTAGTTGTTGTAATTTTCATAGGTTTCTCTAGGTTTTAGTTCTTTAGATCCCTCTTCTTTTTCCCTAGAAATCATTGCAAGAGAGAGTTGTAAGAGAGAGAGAGCTTGTACATCAAGGAGTGACAACTTGAAGCAATGCAATGATTCATCCATTCTCTTCATCTCTACTTGAGCTTGGTTCTAGTTTAATTGCTTTCTTTACTTGCTTTCTTTACTTTCTTGCAATTCACTTCATGCTTTGCTTTTCTTCATTAATGGCTTGTAGCTAATTTTTCTACCATGTACTAGCTAACCACTAGCCTTGCCATCTTCACTAACTCATGGGTGATTGCTTTAGTTCATCTTGCAAGTTGGATGGTCTTCTCTTCTTCGATGGTTAAACCACCCTTCATCTACATGAGAAAGTAATTAGATCAACACGCAAGACAAACCTACGCCGATGAAATCAACATGAGGCACGCCTTCACTATCACGGAGTTTAGTAAGTGTTGGTAAGGTAGTAAGGTAAGCTAGTCATGGTTTGCTTCTTCAAGTTCACTTTCTTTTTAGTTGTTAGTCCAAAGCCAATCTTGATCTTGATTTCTTTTTCCACTTTCCATCATGAACATAGTCATCCATTCTTTCATTTCATTTTCCCATTTGTTTTTATTCTTATAAGCATAGAAGAATTCTCGTTTACTTTCTTCACTACGGACCGTAACGCTTCTATCGCTAGCTCTCCCTGAGAATCGACTCGGTATAGCCCTATGCTATAACGGAGATAGGAAAGGGTACATCGAATACATTTTTATACTCCATAATACGACACCTTTCCCGTCTTAATCAACAGTCCAAGGGAATCTCAATTTATAGGCTCCCAAAATATGGCCGATGAAGGCCAACTCAGCAGGATTCCCTGCTGTCAATCGACCGCGTCAGATTTCTGACCGTTGAGCCATCGGTCGACCAGCCGGTCGACCGAGGCCTGGATACATAGAGCAGAAGCTTTCTACCGGTCGACCGCCTGATCGACGGGGGCCAGATCTAGAGAGCAGAACTCTCTGGCGGTCGACCAGGTCGGTCGACCGGCCCTCCAGCCAAACAGGGTTGTGAACGTTTGTGCACATCGGTCGACTGCTCGGTCGACCGACCTCTGGCTCGATCGACCGTGCGGTCGACCGGCAGTAGGCCAGAACACAGGTTTAGGGATTTAAAACTTGATCTTTTTACCTTCAATAAAATCCCATAAATTCTCATAAATTCTACAAAAATAAGTTCATTGATATACTTTGATATACAAACATGTTTGATTAAAAATCAAAATATATTACAAACATTTTGAACTATTTTTGTAATATAGTAGTTTTGCCTTAAACAAAAACCTGTATTTTTCAAAATGATTTTTCTAAAACTTTTCCAATATAAAAAACAAGATATTCTGAACACTTTTGAATCTTAGTGTGTATGAATATGATCACTACACATATATGATGAAATATCTATGTTTTTGACATTAAACTCTAAAATAAGTTTTGATAAAACACATGTATATTTTGAATCTTAAAAATCAAACCGGTATTTTCCAAAATGAAAACACTATTATGAAAACACATATAACTCTTGTGTATGAGTGTATATGAACTTAAGCAATCCACCAACTAATCTATCCTTTACATTTTATCTAAAATAAAATCTTAACACTTACAAACATGACACAAGTCTTCTTGGAAATCTTCTCTTGAAGGTCTTCTTCTCCTTCTTGACTTGGTCCAAACCTTGATCCAATGAGTTAGACTCCTCTTGAGTACTTGATGCAATCTTAATGCGCGAGCTCTTGAATCAACACATGCTAACTCAAAACTTTGACTTTAAATCCTTTGTTGAAGCTAAACACCAACTAAGATCTTGATCAAATATCTGATACTAATTAAACACAAGATCATTAGTAATATAACTACATGAGTTAATCATTATCAAAATTAGAGTGATGGGCCTCAGGCTAACAGATCTGATAAAGCGGGAACCTAAAACGAGGCATGACACTCACTTAAATCTTCAAAAAAGCCGCGAAGTCCTAGAGTCTCAAAACACGGGCACGCCACCAATATATATATAATAAAATATATATAAATAAGAGAGAAATCTAGAGAGACTTAGAGAGAGAATAAGAGATCTAGAGAGAAAGAGAGAGCTAAAGAGAAACATCTAGAGAGAAAGAGAGAGTTAGAGAGAGAAAATCTAGAGAGAAAGATAGAGTAATAGAATTTAGAGAGAGAATGAGGATTAAGAGAGAGAAAGAGAGGAGGGGCAGTAGAGAAGAGGAGCGGGGAGAGAGAGATAGAAACGGTGGGGGGGGGAGAGAGAACTGGAAGGAGAGAACAAAAGATAACAGGGGCGCAACATCCTCCCGCTCACGCACATCGCCCCCCAAAGGGGAGCCCACGGCCTGCCCGTCAGCTAGGCTGTACCAGGTGGTGGCGCCAGGGCGGCGCTGGCCACCGGCGGCAGGGCGGCTGCAGGCCACCCCAAAAGAAAAGGAGGGGAGAAGGTGGTTGGAGTTGATGGTGGAGATGGTCATGAAATTATGGTGGTGTTGATGATTTGGGTAGAGGTGGAGAAATTAAAGGAGATGGGAGGAGGAGGAGGGTTAGGGTGTTGTGAGGGTGGAGTTGGAGTTGAGAAGATGGTGGTGGTGGTTGATTTGAAGAAGAAGAAGGTGGAGATGATGGAGGAAGGGGATGGAGAAGAGGGAAGAAGTTGGGGGAGGAGATGATGGAAGTGGTGGGGTGTTGGTGGTGGCGGTCTTGGCCGAAGATTGGTGGGGCCGCCACAGTGTGGTGGAGGTGATGGTGGCGCTAGATCTTGGAGGAGAGAGGGATTGAGGGAAAATTGAGGAGTGAGGTAGAGAGAGGAAGAGAAAAGAAAAAGAATTAAAGAGAGATTGAGAGTTAGTAGGAGAGAGGGAGAGAAGTTTAGGAGAAGGAGGAGGAGGAGAGGGTGGTCGTTGGCACCAGGGGAGAAGAAAAAAGAGGAAAGAATTAAAAGAAAAGAAAGAAAGGAAGAAGTAAGGAGGAGGGAAAAAAGGAAAAAGGAAAAGGAAAAAAGAAAAAAGAAAAAGAAAAAGAAAAAGAAAGAGTGAGTGATGGAGGGAAGTAATGGATGGGAGAGGAAGTTAATGAAGGGGGTGGCTGGCTGGTGGAGTGGGGGAAAAGAAAAAGAAAAAAAAGAAAGAAAGAAAAGGAAAGATTCCGAAAAAATATAATATTATAATAAAGTCAGAAAATATCGACTATTTCAAAAATTCCCAAAAATACTCAGAGATAGAAAATATCATCCTGAGAAAAAAAATACAAAATCAATTTCAGAAATAAAATCCCATTTTCAAATTAAAAATTTTAGAGTTAACCATCGATACTGGTGTACACCGGTTCGGCCAGATTTGATAAATTCTAAAAAATCTCAGAAAATGTATTAAAGGAGAAAATATGACTCTAAGGAGCAATATGAAAGCAGAATCTAGAAATTCAACTCCACTTGTAAGCCAAAAATCTGGAATCAACCAGCGATACTGGCCGACATCAAATCCGGTGGAATTTTGATAAATTCATAAAAATTTCAAAAAATGCATTAGATAGAAAATGTGATTTTAAGAATTAATGTGAAAACTGTTCTAGAAATTCAACTTCGTTTATAAATTAAAAATCTGAGAATCGATCAGCGGCACTGGTGGACACCAGTTTTGAAAATTACAACTTAATTCAGAAAATTTCTGAAAATCATGAAAAATTTAGAATATTAGAAAATAATATTTGAAACTAAAATTGGTCAAATCTGACTATCAGAAAGATCAAATCGAGTAATACCCTAGGATCGGGTCTCCAGATCAGACTAAGGCTGACTCCGAGTTCACGAATTCAGATCCAAGGCAAAATGATCATATGAATAATATATAATACAAAACAAATACAAGAAGTAAATTAAAAAATACAATCAAAAAATTTAAATACGCAACTAAGTACGTATTCCGGGAACGAGGTGTTACATTCTATCTACCTTACAAAAATTGCGTCCTCGCAATTTCGATAAGGGGTAAAATGAACACAAAAGAACATGGACATGAATTATACCAATCAAGATATGAATAACTAACGGTAATGCTCCCAAGTCGACTCAATAATGATCGGAATATAGATATTATCTACCCTTCTTGCTATATAAATCTTCGAACGATGCCGAATAATACTGACCTGATAACACTACTTTGTAATAGAATTTCAGTTGTACTACATACTTGACAGCTCTCCAAGAATATGCCAGAATACTAAAGATAAAGAAAACTCTAATAATACTGAGCATAAATAAAGAAGACCGATAGTTAAGAATTTAGAAGACCAAGCATCAATGACTCTGAAGGATATAGCCAAGAATAGAGAATAACTGTAAAAAAAACTCGAATACTGACTTCTGAAAGATAACCTGATCGTGGTTTAATTTTAAGAATACCTGAGCTTCATAGAGTTGGCCGAAGAGATCATATAATACCTTTATTCAAAACTAGCCACTATATCTCTAGTCTATTCATATCTTAAGTTGGTATAAAGACTATGAAAATCAAAACATGGAAAGATGGAAGGGATTAGGAATCAAAGGAAGGATGATTAAGAAAGAATAGATAACTCTGTACCTGTAGTTGGACTGTATAATCGGGATCCATGCATTCCACTTATAATTTTCTTTACCATTAATTTGCCGTCTGGACGTACTGAGGATGTAAGAGCCTAGGTTCTGATACCATCCTTTAACACCCTGATCCTACGAGTACGGAGACGTTACTGCGATGTATATACGCAGGTTGGAAATACCCTCATGTATATACGCTAAGCATCAGTATAGGCAAGAATCAGGGTACAAAATAGATGGTGCATTATACATTCTAATATATGAGTACAATTACAAAGTTATCACCAGATGTGACACAATATTACAAGAATATTACATCATCGATAGGTGTAAATGTGAGAATACAAAGAGGTATACAATAATAAACTGTACAAAAGGGTGCTCACGAGTTACAAAAGTAAAACTCGAGAGACGAGCATGGGGTCTGGAAGGATAGGGCTTCAGATGGTTAGTCGATGAACCATGCTACTGCTGCGCTAATCTGATCAGTAACCAGGAGAATACACAAGCTCCAAGCTCCGAGACCTGAACATGAGGATCCAGGGGAGTCAGAACTCCTCAACGAGCGGTGATGTAAATGCCAAATGGCGTGCAGAGATAAGCACACGTGTATCGATAAATCCAAATCATAAACATGCATTAAAAACTGTGTCATGAGCACAAGCATACAGAAGCAGGTAGATATATAGCGAGTGGTATCAAGCAGGGAATACTCATGATATAATAAGATAAGGGCAGGAGACTAGTGAAATAGAACACAAGAGGTAAAGCAGGATGTAAGCAACTATAATATAATAATAATAATCATAAAACGGGAAATCTAAAGTAAAACCCGATGGAAGCAAACATGGCAAAAAATACAATGGACATATAGTTGACATCTTTATTATTATTATTATTACTCGACCTATCCAGATGTCTAGATATGTGAACTAGCGTTCCAGCACACATATATTCACATCTGAGTAAAGCAAGGTTGTTATTAGAAACCAACGGGGGTATCAATGAACAATGTTTACAGTAGGTCCCGTGCATGCCTGGGACCACAGTCCAGGGTGTTCGATTGCTGGTGTATGGAACTGGCCGCAAGGCCTATAAGAGGGTCTTATAAGATGCCCTTTTCAAGATGGTACCAGGAAGGAGGGAGCCAATGCTCCCCTCGGTCACCTGGAGGCCCTCAGGACGAACCGAAAGTTTTAATTGCACAATATACCTAATACCACTGTAAACACGAACATATATTAATATCCGCAAGTTTTCCCTGACCTGATGTAAGTTGTCTCATTATATAATTTATTAGATAATTATCAGATTTTGGGAATGAGTAGGAACAAGCCAGGAGTAAAGTACATTGTATCAGGAGTACGATTTGTACTGGAATATATCAAGATGTAAGGAAGATGTCAGGTCATCATTCCCGTTATCATAATAATTATAAGAGTCAGATATGTCATGTTGTATGTCAGGTGATAGCATGACTTGAGGGTGATATTAGGCCGGTGACAAGTGATGGCATGGTATATATAAGCACGTCAAACGATACAGGAAAATAGTACCAATATACGAGTTTGGTACGAATATCGGAAGACCATGCAGTTTCAAGAAAAATAGTATAAGTAAGATTTTAAACTCTTCACAACCATGAATAGAAAAAAAAGATAAACTGGCAAGCAGGTACAAAGCAAGCAAGCGAACACCAAAGCGGAGCTAAGCAAGCTGGAGGTACGGTCAGCAAACAGTGTTTAACACTAGAGCACCCGACAGAGCTACTAGAATGATTCAGCTTAGAGGGAGAGTCTAAAATCTGGCAGAGTTTTGCCTAGACAAATCTAGTGGTAAAGCGCTGAGCGCTACGCATGCCTACCATGCGGAGCTGAGAGACCTGACGGTCTGAGCGCACTTCTCTTTCGAAGAAGTGTACGAGAGTCCGAAGGCTAAAGTATGCTTAGGGTCTAAGCGCACTCTCGGCAGCTACCACGAAACCTAAAAGGATGCAGGCCTAAAACCAATTGGTAGCCAGCCCGAGAGTGAGCAGAAACTCAGAGTCGGTACAAGAGTACCTACAATATTAGTAATACGAGCATGCTATAGCGTGATAATATCTAATCTACCGTGGAGTAGTGAAGCCCTGAGGCTGAGTGGAAAGCCCGAAGGCTAAACGAAGCCCGGAGGCTGGGTATACTACCTGCAGAAGTGAGTGTCAATCACATGCATGCAATAAGGCAGTAGTGAGCAACATCACAGGCATGATATATGTAAAAGAAATAAACTATCCTAGTACAAGCATTCGTCACAGGCATATACATGTACAATCATGGGCACTCGGCCCTACACAAATATAGGGGCATAGCCCAATACAAAATACATATAAATACAGAATAAAATACACGTCAACCTGACGAAGCAGGAAAACTCAAAACGAGGCGAGGACACTCACCTAAATCTTCAGAAAAGCTGCGAAGTGGAGAAAAAAGAGACCTAGAGAGAGAATAAGAAATCTAAAGAGAGAAAAAGAGAGCTAGAGAGAAACATCTAGAGAGAGAAAGAGAGAGTTAGAGAGAGAAAATCTAGAGAGTTAGAGAGAGAAAATCAAGAGAAAGAAAGAGAGTAACAGAATTTAGAGAGAGAATGAGAGAGAGAGAATTAAGAGAAAGAGAGGAGTGGCAGTAGAGAGAGGAACATGAAGAGAGAGAAAAACGAAAGAAGAGAGAGACTGGAAGAAGAGATAGCGAGAGAGAATAGGGGGCTGCTGCCCCCTGCTCACGCACAGTGCCCCCAAAGGGGGCCTACCGCCTGGCCATCAGCCAGACTGCGCCAGGGCGGCGCCGGCCACCGGCGGGCAGGGGTGGTCGTCGGTCACCCCAAAAGAGAGGGATGGAAGAAGGGAGAAGGTGGTTGGAGTTGATGATGGAGATGGTGGTGATATTGTGGTGGTGTTGATTATTTGGATGGAGGTGGAGAAATTAAAGTAGAAGGGGGGAGGAGGAGGATTAGGGTGTTGTGAGGGTGGAGTTGGAGTGGAGAAGATGGTGGTGGTGGTGGTTGATTTGAAAAAGAAGAAGGTGGAGATGATGGAGGAAGGAGATGGAGAAGAGGAAAGAAGTTGGGGGAGAAGATGATGGAAGTGGTGGGGTGTTGGTGGTGGTGGTCTTGGTCGGAGGTTGGTGGGTCCGCCACCGGCATGGTGGAGGTGATGGTGGCGCCGGATCTTGGAGGAGAGAGGGATTGAGGGGAAATTAAAAAGTGAGGTAGAGAGAGGAAGAGAAAAGAAAAAGAATTAGAGAGAGATTGAGAGTTAGTTGGAGAGAGGGAGAGAATTTTGAGAGAAGAAGGAGAAGAAGTGGGTGGTCATTGGCACCAGGGGAGAAGAAGAAAGAAGGAAAGAAGGAAAGAATGAAAAGAAAAGAAAGGAAGGAGAAGATAATGAGAAGGAAAAAGAAGGAAAAAAGGAAAAGGAAAAAAGAAAAGAAAAAGAAAAAGAAAGAGTGAGTGATGGAGGGAAGTGATGGATGGGAGAGGAAGTTAATGAAGGGGGTGGCCGGTTGGTGGAGTGGGGGAAAAGAAAAAGAAAAGAAAGAAAGAAAGAAGAAAAGGAAAGATTCCGAAAAAATATAATATTATAATAAAGTCGGAAAATATCGATTGTTCCAAAAAAATCTCCAAAATACCCAGAAATAGAAAACATCATCCTGAGGAATAATAAGAAATTGATTTTTATAAATAAAATCTTGTTTTGAAATTAAAAAATCTTAGAGTCAACCATCGATACCGGTCTATACCGGTTCGGCCGGATTTTAATAAATTCTGAAAAAATCCTAGAAAATGCATTAAAGGAGAAATATGATTCTAAGAAGTAATGTAAAAGCAAAATCCAGAAATTCAATTCCAATTATAAATCAAAAATCCTGGAATCAACTAGTGATACTGGCCGACACCAAATCCGGTGGAATTTTGATAAATTCAGAAAAATCTCAAAAAATGCATTTAGATAGAAATGTGATTTTAAGAATTAATGTGAAAGCTGTTTCTAAAAATTCAACTTTGTTTGTAAATTAAAAATTCGAGAATTAATCAGCGGCACTGGTGGACACCGTTTTGAAGATTTACAACTTAATTAAGAAAAATTTCAGAAAATTATAAAAAAATCTAGAATATCAGAAAACGATGTTTGAAACTGAAATCAGTCAAATCTGACTACCGAAAAGATCAAATCGAGCAATACCCTAGGATTGGGTCCCCGGTTCAAACTAGGGCTGACTCCGAGTTCACAAATCCAGATCCAAGGCAAAACGATCATATAAATAATTCATAATACAAAACAAATACAAAAAGTAAATTGAAAAATATGATCGAAAAGCCTGAATACGCAACTAAGTACATATTCTGGGAACGGGGTGTTACAGAGCATTTGCTCAACAAGGGCAAAATTGGCACCCAGTTGACATGTGAGGCTCATCATGATGATTCTGGGCAAGTTCATTATTCAAGGGAGAAGAGTAATAATGAAAGTTTCATGGGTAACTCAAAACATAGGAGTTTGATGTGCAGCTATTATCATAAGAAGGGGCACGTCAGAGCTGATTGTTGGCTTCGAAAGTAGAAACAACCAGATGCTAATGTCATTAAACTGATTGGGGAAGATGAAGAAAAGTGCGACGTTCTATCTATTCAGATAAATCAGTTGTAATGAAGATAGATGATTATTGACTATGCATGTTCAAGCATATTAGTTCCAATAGGAAGATGTTCTCTTCATACACTTCGGTTCAAGAGGGAGAAGTCTTCATGGGAAATTCTGCTACAAGCAAGGTGATTGGCGTGAAAGTACACCTAGAGGGAGGATGAATAGGTGTAATGCTAATCTAAGGGTCCAAATACGGAAATGCAACAATTTATAATATGAATGATGCAAATGGTCAACTTTAATCATGAAGTGAAGTCGGATTCCCTATAAAGGGATCTAGAACTTCTCTATATTCCTCTAGACAATGAGTTGAAGTGCTAAATTGTCTTCTTGATTTAGAGAGAGAAAACTGACAAGAATGAATGATGCTAGTAAGAGAAATAGAAACAAAGACGCAAGTGCAAGTAAATAAATAATAAGAGCAAGAGAGAAAACAAGCGCAAACATAAGAGATTTGTTTTAAGGTTCGAGCACCAAGCTCTACATCCCCGTGTAACGGTAATAACCTTAATTAATATAAACATCCTTATTAATCAAAAGATTATCATAATCATTTATAATTTCTTAAAAATTTCGACAGCTTCTCCTTTGTATTTAGTCAGTTGCCCCAAATACATAATATATTCATATCAGCCGACATGGCTTATCTTAATCCAAGTACATAAATAAAACTCAAAGTTCAACCACACAGTCATAATAAGATTTCGGCTTAACATCGCCTACTTATCAAGTCCATAAAGTAGAGAGATCTCGCTACTAATATCCACTGTAATATGTGCTCGAGAGTACACCTCTCAGAATCCACGACATAACTCAGCATTATTATAACTCCAACTAAGCATAGTCATTACAAACTACCTCATCTTTACATTAAAATATCTAAGAAGAATAATATATGCTACAAGCACATATCAACTAAAGCTATGAGTATGTATAACAAAATATTTCAAAATAATAATTCATCACTATATCTGTAATACGTTTACTAAAAATGAAACTTCTCCACAAAACGCCCAAGGTCTAAGCTGGGCTTCCACCTTGCCGCAACCTGAAAACATGAAACTGGGAGAGAGTAAGCTCGACAGCTCAGTGAATAGAGAAAAAAGAGATTAAGGAATGATATACATGCCAAAATAAAAGAAAACATGCTTTTCTTCAAATAGTAAAGCGAATGTGGATAAGGAAAAGAAACAATTATATTATAGTAATAGTCAACCAAAATGATCTCTATAGTCTGCAAAAAGGCCTGACTCCTTCGGTTAATGATTCTATAACTCAAATCTTTGTACTATATTTTATAGGGTTTACGATATATCGAATACTTTTCTTTAGTACCTTAGTTTATTACTGAATTCTTTTCATGTATACGTACTTCATGTACTATCCCTATTGGTACACCAATCACAATAAGTTAATTCAAATAATGCACATATCACAAACATGCTTATATATATCGTATATCGTATCACACTTCAAGTGCTATATGGATAAACTAGTATACATACACATATCATATAATATTCTATTATCTTCTATAATAAAGTAAAGTTTCATAGTCCTACATCAAGGATAAGCATACAACACTTTTCATTTTGAATAAGTACATCTTTACTTTATGACATACAACCCATCTCATACCCCGTCTTCGCACTCACCGGTTCCTGCCGGCCCCTTCATATAACAACACACAAAGTTATAGCCCGTCTTCACACCTACCAGTTCCCGCTGGCCCTTCCTTTGTATAACAACATACAATATTATACCCCGTTTTCACACCTACTAGCTCCCGCTGGCCCCCTCCTTCGTATAACAACACACAAAGTCATACCCTGGCCCCTTTCTTCGTATAACAACACATAATGTCATATCTAGTCTTCACACCTACCAGCTTCTGCTGGCTCCTTCCTTCGTATAACAACACACAATGTCATACCCCGTCTTTACACCTACCAGTTCCTGCTGGCCCCTTTCTTTGTATAACAATACACAATGTCATACCCCGTCTTCATACCTTCCAACTCTCGCTATGCCCCTTCTTTTGTATAACAACACACAATACCATACCCCGTCTTTACACCTACCAGCTCCCGCTGGCCCCTTCCTTCGTTTGAAAAATAATAACATGACATACACACAAAACGTCACATACACATCAACTATTAAGGTACCTTCCAACTCTCGCTAGCCCCTTCTTTTGTATAACAACACACAATATCATACTCCGTCTTTACACCTACCAGCTCCCGCTGGCCCCTTCCTTCGTTTGAAAAATAATAACATGACATACACACAAAATGTCACATACACATCAACTATTAAGGTAACACACACAGTGTCAGTTACATTGTGATATACTTTTTTCAATCACCAATCATGTGATTGATATGTCACACATGATCAAGTTTATGTAACTAACAAGTACATACACGCATTCAAACATACATACTCATTTGCTTGTTGGTATACCCCAAACCATCAAGTTCATACAATTTCAATTATTTACCCATCATGTGGATTGATTTACCCAAAAGGCATATTTTATGGCACTTGGTTAATAAACATGGTAACAATATTAGTATTTAATGTTTGATTTATTCATAGCATATCCACATAAGTATTATATATCTAGTATGCAATATAAGTAATATGATCATCACCCGTACTCAATCAGCAAAACTTGGTTTCATACATAGACAAGAGTAATCAATCAACGAAAATAATCACTGCTACCAAGTCTTATATGCAAACATGCACACTTCATTTTTCAACAACATATATCATTCGGGCACACCCCCTGTCCGTCACGAATTATATATATATCTAATACTCCACCATATACTCCATCGTATACTCCGTCACAATTGTCACATCATATCAACATGCAATATATACATAAACTTGTTATTAATATATCAATCAATAAACAATCATCAATAAGTTAACAACTATATGTTTGGTGATACAATATAACACAAAGGTATAATTACAAGCACTATACACACACTCATGTCTATACTTCTCAATGGTGTAACCGACCACTTGACCCAATTCTTGTGTGTGTCTCGTATATACATTTGTCGGGTTAGTGTCACGCCACTCATTGATACTCTATCTAACTATCAATCTTACTAAATATTCATGATTATTAACTGACGCAATAATCTATGGTTATCATTTTTATAGAATCATTATCACACCTCGCTAACTATATTATGGTTGCAATAATGATAAAACTACACAGTTGTTATACTAATTAACTGCCTTTTCTAATTGAATCTTAGTTCTTTCTAAATTCAACATGGTTATATATATATATATATATATATATATATATATATATATATATATATATATATAAGTCTTCATGTGAGAAACTTTCTCACACGAAGACCGTGAGAAAACCATATAGAGGCGATCATGTAGATGATCCGAACTGTTCATCATGATCTATATACTTTATTTAGGCTACCAATAAAAATCACGTGAGTTCAAGTCTTTTTACCCATGCAACAAGTGGTTACAAAACATACGTTATATTCGCCGTAGAATAAAGATGTCATTTGATGCATGGGTAAAAAGATTTGGAATCGCGTGATTTTTTATTGGTAGTCTAATTAGAGTATGTAGATCAAGATGAACGGTTCGGATCATCCATAAAATCTCTCTTATATGGTTTTCTCACGAAGCTTATTTTGAGAAAGTTTCTCATTTGAAATTTTTCCATATATATATATATATATATATATATATATATATATATATATATATAAAATTCAAGCGTTATACAAGGATTGGCATCTGACATGTTAGAACTAGTCCATAAGACTCGCTTTATAGTATCTATCATAGGTTTGATGTATGTGCACTTAATAAGTTTAAAATTCAGCCTCCACAAGGAACTTTCAAGTATTCTCTTTACCATGGAAAGCTACTTGAAGGGAAATAGACGATAAGACTTGAAATAAGGTATCCTAAACCAAAGAAAGGAGAGCACCTTTACTTATAAAGTATGATATATAATATCAAATGCAAGTGAGCGGATATGTGCACTATTCATGAAAATGTAACCACTCACTGGACGATTTTTGCTTCCTAAAGTAGAGGGTGCAAAACGTTATAATTTAACATGATAAGGCTCAAGGAAAAAGTGTTATACTAATACCATTTCAATAGGACCAGAATTTCATTTTCTGCAACTGCTGGTTAGGACCCAGATGGAGAAAAGTGTTCTAACAATGAAGTCTATAAAGATAAATTGTTGAGTATTTATACAGGAACCTTCGAAAAAATTCTCAAGAAAATAATGAACAGGCACAAATCGTGAGCTTTAGTTCTTTAGAGGAGTATTTGGAAAATATTAGATACAGATGGGCCAAACTTCCGATATTAGAGAAACTTGAATTATTGATTAAGCTTTTACATATTCCAATTTTACCACACTTAATAGGATTATTCAGGTTGTTACCAAAACAAGTAAGGAATCGATGAATGTTATATTGCCACAGGAACATAAGTCTTATATACCATGGAATATTCCAAGTCCACCCTCTATATATAGATGGCAGCTTAGTAGGGGGTTCTGAGCGATTTAAAGTACGATGAAAGGCTATTAAATACTTTATTATTCTAGTATTCCAAATCCTGTATCACAATTTCTTGACTTGGTTGGAAATATTTGAATTACCCTAATTTGCAAGTTAATTTATAATTCGGTGTCACTCTTCACTTCAATGCCTTGAACCTTTCAATGGTTCTAGAACTCAATTAAGAGTCCATACGAAATCTCTTAATCAAAAGTAACGTGTGCAATAATCATGCATGATTGGTTAATAACCCACATCCATCGAAATTTTCTAGCATAGCCTATAATTGGACTCCTAGTTACACGATTAGCATTTTTACAAGTATCTTAATCCCAATTATAATGTATTATACTTGGCATAAATCTTCTTCTTTTTTTTTTTAGTTGACGACAACATGATCGTAACCCACATATGATTAGCTTCCCAGTAAGAAATAATTTACAATAATGGTTCACACCTTACTACAAAATTTTAGATTCATGGATTGTACCAATCAACTCTGGCAACAATCCCTCAATCTACTCGTAGTGCTTCGACAAAATCCCTATCACAACATCCAAGCGGAACGTAACATGATCCACTGAAAGGTAGACTCTTATGACTTCTTATATCTTTAAGGCAGTATATCACATACTATAAGTAGTTTGATTTAGCAGTGGTCATTAGTCATGAACTTATTGCTTAAATACATTTTTGTGGCTCAATCTTTTCGAACAACCAATGGAGTTTTTATAATAACTTTTATTCTACATATTGAAATGGAACAAGGAATAATAACTTTTATTCTACATATTGAAATGGAACAAGGAATAATAACTTTTATTCTACATATTGAAATGGAACAAGGAAAAACTTATTAGAAATTAGACTCCACTACCTTTCCATTGATATACTACATGATAAGTTTTATTTAACTAAACTGCTCCAAATATTCAGATTCATCAGTCGTGAATGAGTTCTGCAACACGACAATTTTGACCAACATGTAATGTTTTAATTTAAGATACAGGTATCCAACAGGGACATGATATGAACCGTTGGAAAGTGGACTCGATTGTCTTTCCAACAATATATAATACAGTGCCCTTTAGGCCCAACACACCAGTGAACTGAGCCTAATATTATAGGTTATAATGTTTAATAAATTTCTGCACGTATAAGGAAGATCCACTATTTTACTCAAAATGATTGTTTTGTCTAGAAATTTTACAAGAAAAATATGGAGGAACACAAACTGAAGACTTCCTTAGAGATACAAGTTAATAATGACATGTCATGAATTTCGAAGAAAACAAAATAGACTTAGATTCAAAAAGATCTGCCTCACATACTTTGTCGTTGGTGCCATGGCCGGCCTTCACCATGAAAAGAGAGGAGAAGAATTAGAAGAGCCCAAAGAGAGACAAGTTAGGATTTTGATCTACTTACAAAAGGGAGAGAAGGTGTATGAAATGATGTAAATTGGGGCTGTTGCCCCTCCTCCACACCGGCTAACCTCCTGGCCACGTGTGCTGTCTGTTGGAACCTGTTTCGATGAAGACGTTTGCGATACATGACATTTGGAGCTCTAAACAAATGAAGAATCAAGAGTTCTACATGATCAAGATGTGCCAAGGAGAGTTGATAGAGTGTGGTTTGTAATTGTGAAGTAGAATGTAAAAGCCTTGTCACAAACACTCATATCACAGCCTTGTTAGTCGACTTACAAAACCTTATAGTCGACTAATCAAGTTTGTAGTCGACTTGACCCGAATCATAAGTCGACTAATCCTGTGTCCTGAAACAGACCAACTCTCTGTTTGTGTATTAGTCGACCAACAGTCAACTATAGTCGACTAATACATTTTCTAGTCGACTAACCCTTGTCCCCAAGTCGACTAATAACTGGTCAAGTCGACTATCAAGTAGTTGCAGTCGACTTGAAGTAGTTATTCTGAAACTGTTCTTCCAACGGCCACTGACCTAGTCGACTAATAGCTAAACCTAGTCGACTAATAGAAGGATTTTTGCCTAGTCAAGTCGACTAACTCAGAACCCAAGTCGACTATAGGCAGTTTCTAACTGTTGGACAGTTTTTGTTATCTGGTCTTCTGTGCAATTGTTTTCAACGTTCCTTTGATTCAAATTGCACCAATAACTTCCTAACTAACCCTAGTCTTCAGCTATAAATAGGGAAGTTATTCCAAAGGCCAAATACCAAGAGTTTTTATCAGTTTCCAAAGCCAAAAATCTGCAAACCTGAAAACTATTTTTCCCACTTCAGTTCTTCACCAAAAGACATTTCCATTGTGAAGATTCTCTGAAGTTCTTGTTTCCTATACTGAACCTTGTCCACATACACATTCAGTACCAAGGCTATAGGAAAAGTATTGTAATTCTCAAAGTGATCATTGTACACGGGAGGCTTCTTGGTTGTAGAGGCAAGTTGTACAAGGTGAAGGTATTCTCTTGGTGGAAGAGAAGGTGTTCTCTTGGATGTAGAGAAGGTGTACACATTTGGCGAAGGGGATTTGTCAAGTGGTGTGCATGGTGTATTGATTTTGGGTTGCAAAGTCAAGTTAAAGGAAAATCTCAAGCGGGTGGCTTGGGAACTGGATGTAGGTCACAAGGACCGAACCAGGATAAATCTCTTTGTTTGCGTTTGTCAATTTCTGAGATTTGATTTCCTTTAATTGCAAGTTATTTATTTGCTTAAAGATTAATCCTTCTTGTTTAGTTTGTGTTGACTTGTGTTTTTAGATCGATTGTTGCCAACAAAGATATTTCCGCAATTCATCATCATCTCTCGATCCTACATTTGGTATCAGAGCAAGGTCTTACATCGGCACCTTCTTCACCACCGGCATACACGCTCTGATCCTATATTTGGTATCAGAGCGGGTACAAGTCAACAACAAAGATGACAACGGAGTTCTCATCATCCCAGTTCAAAGAAGGACATTCTACACAACGTCCACCGCTGTTTGACGGAACCAATTACAACTATTGGAAGTGTAGAATGAAGATCTACTTGCAATCGCTCAACTACGACCTTTGGAACATCGTAGAAGCAACGTACACCAAGCCCACAACCAACTACAACGCTTGGAGTGAAGATCAAAAGAAGAACGCGAACCTTGACGCCAAAGCGATGAATGCTCTATTCTGTGCCCTTACAAAAGAAGAGTTCAACCATGTTTCAACAGCAACTTCTGCATATCAAATATGGCATACTCTTCAGGTAACACACGAAGGCACTAATAAAGTTAAGGAATCTAAAATATATGTTCTTGTCCACAGGTTTGAGTTATTCAAAATGGAGGAGAATGAAACCATATCCGAGATGGTTACAAGATTCACCGACATCACCAATACATTAGCATCCCTTGGAAAGGACTACACCCAAGTTGAAAGAGTTCGAAAGATCCTTCGTGCACTCACACCAGAATGGGAGAAGAAGACAACCGCCATTGAAGAGGCGAATGATCTCTCAACTATGACATTAGAAAACCTAATCGGTAATCTAATGGCATATGAAGTGCAATTAGAAGAAAGGAAGAAGGACGAACGACAACACCGTTCAAAGAAGAAAGAACTCGCCTTCCATGCATCTTCCGACACGGACAATGATGACGAAGAGGAGATGGCAATGCTCTCAAAGAAATTCAGGAAATTTCTAAAGCAAGGTAAATTCAAATGCTTTAATTGTGATAAACCAGGTCATATGAAGATGGATTGTCCTTTGCTTAAGAAGAAAGATAAGTACAAGAGTAAGAAGTTCAGAAAGAAGAAGAACTATGAAGCATCTTCAGAATACAGTGATTCCTCATCTTCTGATGAAGAAGAATCCACTGAACATGTTAACTTATGTTACATGGCCATAGAAGATGAAGAGGTATCATTTTCTGAACTCTCTGATGCATTTAATGAATTATTTATGAATCTGAAAAATGAAAAACTGAAAAACAGAGTTTTGTTAAAAGAAAATGAGAAACTTTTACAGGAAAATTCTGTTTATGCATTACAATGTTCATCTATAAATTCTCAACAACAAGATGAGTTTGAAAAAGTCATATCATCTTTGAAAATTGAAAATGAGAAATTTATAAAAGAGAACATTTTTCTGAAAAAGGAAACTAAGTCTTTGATGAAAGGATTTCTATATTGGATAAAGACATGTTAGTTTTCAAAAATAAATATGAAGATCTTTTGTAAAATGTGACTAAGTTTAATAAAGGAAAAGAAAATTTGAATGCTTTATTATCTTTTCAGAAATTGTCACATGATAATCATGGTATTGGATTTATTGTAAAATCTTCATGTTATAGTAATCCATATAGTTCTTTTGTAAAAAGAAAGCCTAAGAAAAATAAGTTTATATGGATTCCTAAGAATTTAAATTTTATGATAAAAATACATATATTGCATCATACATTCATGATATATGTGATTCTTGCAACTATGTGTATATTAACAGGTGGAAACCAAATTCTAAATGAATTTGGACTCCTAAACGTTAAATATGTTCTTTTATGTTTGGTACCATCTAACGTTTATCTTGCAGGTACCATATAAAATTGATAAAGAACAATTATATATATGTACTAATATATTTGTTGCAGGGGGAGAACAAAGTATTTCTCTATTTGTTATAACCCAATTTCTGCAGGGAGAGGAAAGTTTAACATATTTTCTGCAGGGGGAGGACTTGTGCACACAAAGCGTCATCATCAAAAAGGGGGAGAATGTTGGAACCTGTTTCGATGAAGACGTTTGCGATACATGACATTTGGAGCTCTAAACAAATGAAGAATCAAGAGTTCTACATGATCAAGATGTGCCAAGGAGAGTTGATAGAGTGTGGTTTGTAATTGTGAAGTAGAATGTAAAAGCCTTGTCACAAACACTCATATCACAGCCTTGTTAGTCGACTTACAAAACCTTATAGTCGACTAATCAAGTTTGTAGTCGACTTGACCCGAATCATAAGTCGACTAATCCTGTGTCCTGAAATAGACCAACTCTCTGTTTGTGTATTAGTCGACCAACAGTCAACTATAGTCGACTAATACATTTTTCTAGTCGACTAACCCTTGTCCCCAAGTCGACTAATAACTGGTCAAGTCGACTATCAATTAGTTGCCGTCGACTTGAAGTAGTTATTCTGAAACTGTTCTTCCAACGGCCACTGACCTAGTCGACTAATAGCTAAACCTAGTCGACTAATAGAAGGATTTTTGCCTAGTCAAGTCGACTAACTCAGAACCCAAGTCGACTATAGGCAGTTTCTAACTGTTGGACAGTTTTTGTTATCTGGTCTTTTGTGCAACTGTTTTCAACGTTCCTTTGATTCAAATTGCACCAATAACTTCCTAACTAACCCTAGTCTTCAGCTATAAATAGGGAAGTTATTCCAAAGGCCAAATACTAAGAGTTTTTATCAGTTTTCCAAAGCCAAAATCTGCAAACCTGAAAACTGTTTTTCCCACTTCAGTTCTTCACCAAAAGACATTTCCATTGTGAAGATTCTCTGAAGTTCTTGTTTCCTATACTGAACCTTGTCCACATACACATTCAGTACCAAGGCTATAGGAAAAGTATTGTAATTCTCAAAGTGATCATTGTACACGGGAGGCTTCTTGGTTGTAGAGGCAAGTTGTACAAGGTGAAGGTATTCTCTTGGTGGAAGAGAAGGTGTTCTCTTGGATGTAGAGAAGGTGTACACATTTGGCGAAGGGGATTTGTCAAGTGGTGTGCATGGTGTATTTATTTTGGTTGCAAAGTCAAGTTAAAGGAAAATCTCAAGCGGGTGGCTTGGGGACTGGATGTAGGTCACAAGGACCGAACCAGGAGAAATCTCTTTGTTTGCGTTTGTCAATTTCTGAGATTTGATTTCCTTTAATTGCAAGTTATTTATTTGCTTAAAGATTAATCCTTCTTGTTTAGTTTGTGTTGACTTGTGTTTTTAGATCGATTGTTGCCAACAGAGATATTTCCGCAATTCATCATCATCTCTCGATCCTACACTGTCGACGCGACCGCGTGAGAGAGTTAGGGGGGAGAAAGTAAAAGAGAAGGAAGGAAAGGTTGAGGGAGAGGGCGAGGGATAGATCTAGGGTTTGGTATTTGGGGATGATGAGATGAGAAGAGAGATGGGCAATTATTCATCCTCCAATTGACACAAACCCCCCTATCATAATATATATTACTAAATAAATTTCTCTCCCCCTTTTCTCCTCATGCCACATGTAATCACATTATCCAAAATAAATCTTAACCCTACATCATCCCCTCTCATGCACACCTACTTCCTTCACAAACTCTCTTTCTATTTTGAATTCTTGCATTTATCAAATGATGATATTTGTGCATAAACTTATATATATATCCATTTACACACACAAGTACACACACACACACACACACACACACACACACTATATTCATACTTATCAAGTTTTCATTCCAGTACAATTCCTTCCCACATAAATAAGAAAGTAATATTTATTATACAAAATACTTAATTCCATCCTCACCTCTACTAAAATTGTATACTCCCTTGAATCAAGAGTTAAAATTTTAAATAAATCATGATAATTTAATCACCAGGGTGTTATAGCGATTTAATAACCTGGGTGCTACAGTTCTACCCCCTTGCAAAAGTTTCGTTCTCAAAACTTGATATTAGAATGAGCAAATATAAATAAAAGTCTCACATTTCTTCGACATATCACAAAATATTTTCTTATGCAACCTGTTTCTCAATCATTCACCTCGAAGATTTATTATCTTTTTCAATCTTTAAACCATCAAGAATTTATTATTTCTTGATCAACTTTGTACACTATATTCTTCCGATCTGACTTAATCTTGACTCACTTGATATTTTAATCATTTTCTTACTCTGGTATCCCATACTACCGGCAACTCATACTGAGGGCCCACACCCCAGCAGAGCACATCCGAATTATGACATGTGGGTACCATAATCTTAACATAAGGCAGTGAACAAATATCTCGCGCTTCAAAATTAATCATTCACGTCAGAACTTCTACCCCCTTGAATTCTCCATATCAATAACACATTCACGTACATACAACACACAAGCTTACAAATCAAACATAGTAACCAGTCTTATCAATCAATATTCTTCCTACGATACCTGCTCTACGTCAAATCTTTATGCTAAAACCATGCACTCTGATCCAACTATAACGGTCCCATATACTAATACCTCAATTAACTTAAACATCCTTATTAATCAAAAGATTATCATAATCATCTATAATTTCATTTTGACAGCATCTTCTTTGTATTTAGTCACTTGCCCCAAATACATAATATATTCATATCAGTTTACACGGATTATCTCAATCCAAATACATAAATCAAACTCAAAGTTCAACCATACAGTCATAATAAGATTTCGGCTTGACATCGCGTACTTATCAAGTCCATAGAGTAGATAGACCTCGCTACCAATATCCACTGTAATATATGCTCGAGAGTACCCCTCCCGGTATCCACGACATAACTTAGAATTACTATAACTCCAACTAATCATAGTCATTATAAACTATCTCATCTTTACATCAATATTCTAACAAGAATAATACATGCTACAAGTACATATCAACTAAAGTTGAGTATGTACAACAAAATCTTTCAAAATAATAACACATCACTATATCGATAATACGTTTACTAATAATGAAACTTCTTCACAAAACGCCCAAGGCTTAAGTTGGGCCTCCATCTCGCCGCAACCTGAAAACATGAAAGTGAGAGAGAGTGAGCTCGACATCTCAGTGAGTAGAGAAAAAGGAGATTAAGGAATGATATACATGTCAAAATAAAAGAAAACATACTTTTCTTCAAATAGTAAAGCGAGGGTGGATAAGGAAAAGAAACAATTATATCACAGTAAATAGTAACCTAAACAATCTCTATAGTCTGCAAAAAGACCTGACTCCTTCGGTTAATGATTCTATAACTCAAATCTTTGTACTAAATTTTATAGGGTTTATGATATATCGAATACTTTCTTTTAGTGCCTTAGTTTATTACCGAATTCTTTTCATGTATACGTTCTTCATATACTATCCTTAATGGTACACAAATCACAATAAGTTAATTCAAATAATGCATATATCACAAACATGCTAATATATATATATCGTATATCGTATCACACTTCAAGTGCTACATGGATAAACTCACATATATATACACATAATATAATATTACATTATCTCCTATAATAAAGCAAAATTTCACAGCCCTACATCAAGGACAAGCATACAACAATATTTATTTTGAATTAGTATATTTTTACTTTATGACATACATCCCATCTCATACCCTGTCTTCGCACCCACCGACTCCCGCCGACCCCTTCCTTCATATAACAATACACAAAGTCATACCCCATCTTTACACCTGCCAGTTCTCGCTGGCCCCTTCCTTCGTATAACAACACACATTGTCATACCCCATCTTCATGCCTACCAGCTCTCGTTAGCCTTTCTTCGTATAACAACACACAAAGTCATATCCCGTCTTCACACCTACCAGCTCCCGCTGGCCCCTTCCTTCATATAACAACACACAATGTCATATCCCGTCTTCACCCCTACCAGCTCCCGCTTGCCCCTTCCTTCATATATCAACACACAATGTCATACTCCTGAAATCACTTAGAGGGGGGTGAATAGGTGATAAAGCTAATCAATGCACTAATTTAAAAATGAGATGATGCAACGATCACTCAAAGCAAGATTAGAAGCCGAATACCTCGTGAAGGGCTCTGAACTCCTTCCTCGTGATTCCTCTAAATAAGAGTTTGAGGTGCGCAATGCAATCTTATTGTGAGAGTATAGATCGACAATATAAAAATGAATGAATAGAAAGTAAACAACACAAGTAAACCAATCACAAACACAAAGATTTGTTTCGAGGTTCGAGCACCCAGCTTTACGTCCTCGCCTTCACCCAGAAGGATTTTCGATCCACTAGAAATTTCACAAAGGATTACAACCACTAGGAAGTACCCAACTCCTCAATCACACTCCTCTAGTCCAGAGGAAGTGGAGTCACAAATACAATAATCACTTAGTGATCAAAAGACCACAAACTCTCTTTTGAAGAACTTTTCTTTACAAAATCCTAGAGAATAATATATTGGATTGAAGCTCAAGGTTTGTAAGTGAAAAATAAAACAAAGTAGAAGAGAGATTGATTCAAAAACTTCAGAGAAAAATCAGAGATTAGAGCATAAAAACTGAGAATAAAAACTTCTTTCAAGAATACTCAAACTTTGATTTCTTTGCAAATGTTGTTGTGATTCTCCTCAACCCCATCCACCCCTATTTATAGGATATAGGTAGGGATTAAAGGGTAAATATTAATTTTGACTAATCAGGAAGGATAAGACCAAAACCAGCCTAAAACCATGTTTTGAGATTAAAAACACGTTTTAAAACATGTTTAAAAAACTAGCCGTTTGGTTGAAAAAGCACTCACGGTCGACCGGCCGGTCGACCGGTTTTCAAAAACTTTTGACCGTTGGCAGGCTCCAGTCGACCGCCCGGTCGACCGTCCCAAATAGAGAGTTGGGTGCAGTCAGGTGGTCGACCGCCCGGTCGCCCGACATGGGGTTCGGTCGACCGGATAACGTGCACACATGCACGCACCCAACGGTCAGAACTGCGGTCGACCGCGTGGTTAACCGTTCTGACCTGTAAAAGAGCCGGTCGACCATCCTGTCGACCGCAACAGGTCAAAACAGAAATTTTTTGAGGAAATGTTTTTGAAGATATGTTTATTTTCAAAAATAATTTTTGTCAAGACTTTGTAAAATACAATAAATTGAGTTTGCAAATACTGAAATAGGTCTATTAAAGTATTTTACACAAGAGACAAAAATAATCTTTTGAAAACACATGCAATTTTGTGTGTGTGGGGAAATTGAGCTTCAACACTATATACTATCCTTTAACAAACTAACAAAAATAAAAACTATATAGGAAGGTGTCTCTGAACCGCGTTGCCAAGCTAGAGCCCCCTCTCCTATGAAAGAGTCCTCTTGCGCCATCAACCTTACAACATGCTTAAAGCCATCAAGACTTGTACAAACCTGAAATTCATTCTAGAATATTTATTAGTACCAAGTAGCTTTTCTATGTTTTATAATCATCAAAACGTATATAAATGGAGAGTGTAACCTTTTGGGCCAACAATCTCCCCTTTTTGATGATGACAAAACATATAAGTTATAACATAAGATATAGAAGGGAGGTAAAAATCCCCCCTCAAATAATGCTATATTAAACAAGTAATGCTATATCAAACAAGTATCTTATTATTTGAGAAAACAAAACAAAAAGACCAAACACTACACCAAAACACTAAACATAAAACAGAACATAAAAATAAAATACAACCACACATATTTCTCCCCCTTTTTGTCATACATCAAAAAGGGATATGATAGTAAGAAAACTTATTTAGTCAATAACATAAACATTTAGTTCACCACATATAAAAGAAAATCTATTGAAGTCAAGTGGTTTAGTGAAAATATTGGCAAGTTGAAAATCAGTAGAAACATAATCAATATCAATATCACCTTTCTCAAAATGATCTCTAAGGAAGTGATATCGAATCTCAATGTGCTTGGTCTTAATATGTTGATTTGTATTCTTAGTCATATGAATTGTGCTAGTATTTTCACAAAATATTTTGATATGGTCATAATGCAAATCATAATCAAGGAGAGTATGTTTCATCCAAAGGACTTGAGCACAACATGCCCCGCCGCAACATACTCCGCCTCGGCGGTTGAGAGGGCTACCGAATTTTGTTTCTTGGAAGACCATGAAACAAGACAATTATCAAGAACTTGACATGTTCCACTAGTACTCTTTGTTGGCCAAAGGCCTTCCACTCTAGTTTTGATGATGATTAACTCATGTAGTTATGTGTACTAATAATCTTGTGATTTTAGTTTCAGATCATTAGTCAAGTTATTAGTAGGTGATTAGCTTCAACAAGATGATTTGGAAGCTACCCACATGTTGATTCAAGAGCCCAAGCGTCAAAGATCATATATAGCACTTGCTTGGTGGATCAAAGAGTTTTGGATCGAGTCGGCTTGGAGATTGCGCTCTACAAGAAGACATCGGTACCATAGTTTAGTTTGGGTTTAGATCCTAATTGTAAAGATTAGAATAGTATGATAAGCTCAAGTTCACAACACACACGTATCATGTTTTGGTTTTCGGTTTTTGGTTTAACCGATCTTTGTTTGCATGAATAGATATTATATCAAAACAAGTTTACATGGTTTAATGTATATTAGATTTGTTCTATATACATGCATGCTTCAACTCTTAGACAAACTTACTTTGATATACCTATTTCATGTGTTTTAGGTTTTGTGTTTTAACAAAACTTAATTTTGGAATTAAGGACAAAAACTATGATATGTATATGTTTCATGTATATTGGATTTCTATCCATATGCATCATGTTTCAAAATGTTTAAATATCATGTTTTTGTATTCGGATGAGTTTTAGACAAAATGTACTTTCTATTCAAGAATCCCAGTTTTAGAAAATACAAGGTTTGGTTTTTGGTAAAAATGAAAAGACATAAAAATAGTTTTAATTGCTTGATATTTGAGTCAAAACTTTTATCACATGTTTATATATCAATGCAATTTGACAAAACTATTTTTGGGGATTTTTAGTAGTTTATAAGAATTTATTGGATATTTATTTCCCCAGATTTCTGACCTATTTTGGTGTCTGCCAGGCTGGTCGGTCGACCGGTACGGTCGACCGCACCATGTAGCCGGTCGACCGTATGGGTCGACCAACGTGCACAGAAACGTGCACGCGGCTACACCTTTAGCCGGTCGACCGTGCCGGTCGACCGACTGAGAGCAGGTTTGCTCTCTGTTTGGTTGGGTCGACCGGGCGGTCGACCGCTAGTGCCAACGGGTCAAAATTTGACCGTTGGGCGGTCGACCGGGCGGTCGACCGTAAGGGTAATTCTGACAAAAATTACAGCCAACGGCTAGTTTCCAGTTTTGCCTATAAATACCCCATTTGCAAGAGTTTTTCTCCAAGATTTTTTGTGCGAATTTTTCCATACTCTCTGGTGTTTTTGCTGCAATCAAAATAGGTTTTTGGATTCAAATTGAACAATCTTTTGGTGTTTTCATTAGGATTTGAAAAATCAAAGAAAAGGGTTTTGGGAAAAGCTTTTGTATTGAACTTCTCTATCTTGGTTTCATTTATTTCCCAAAGATTTTCTTTGAGTTGCTGGTTTCAAATCCCTTAGTTTTTCTCCACACTTGAGCTAAAATCTACTATCTATTCTATAGGATATTTGTGTGGGAGAAGAAATTGTTTGTGGTTGCTTGTTGAACCACCAAGTTAAAAACCCAATCTTTGTTTGGCTTTGTGCCTTGGGTTGTATCCCTCAAAGTTGTGAGGTGATCCTTGTGTTTGCTTTGTGCTAATCCCTCAAGTTGTGAGGTGATTGTTTGTTGGATTGGAGCTTGCCTCAAGGAGGAGGTTGTGATTGTGTAACTGGGTACTCCTGTGGAGTTGGGTACTCTAGCTAGTGGATTAGAAATCCTTCTGGGTGAAGGCGGGGATGTAGAGCTGGTGCTCGAACCTCGAGAACATATCTTGGTGTTTGCGTTTGATCTATTGGCTCTCTCTCTATCTCTCTTTTTACTTTGTGCCTTGCATTTCTATTCATATTGCTCATTCATATTTGCTTGGCTTGGTTGTGTGTGCATCACTTGTTGATCACACTTGAGTGTAATTTGCATTAAGTTTTTAAATTCCGCATTTAGTTCACAGATTAGCATTGTCACCTATTCACCCCCCCTCTAGGTGACTTTTCACTCTTCCTGTCCACTCTACAACCCACATAGTCGGCATCTGAAAAACTCGTCATTGAGAATTGTCCGTCTTCGGATACCATAGACCCATTCCAATAGTGCCCTTAATATAACGAATAATGCGTTTTACCGCAATTGAATGAGATTCTTTGGAACAAGATTGGAATCTAGCACACAGACACACGCTAAACATAATATCCGGCCTACTAGCCATTAAATACAATAAACTACCAATCATACTTCTATATAATTTTATGTCAACACTCTTACCTTGGTCATCCTTGTCAAGCTTGGTGGTGGTAGCCATGGGAGTGTTGCAAATTTTTGAGTCTTCAAGCTCAAATTTCTTGATGAGTTCCTTAGAGTACTAGGCTTGACATATGAAGATCCCATCACGCATTTGCTTGATTTAGAGTCCAAGAAAATAGTTCAATTCACCCATCAATGACATCTCAAATTCACGTTGCATACATTGTTCAAACTCCTTGCAAAGTAATTCATTAGTAGAACTAAAGATTATATCATCAACATATATTTGTAATATAAGAATGTCACTACCAACATGTTTAGTAAATAATGTGGTGTCTACTTTGCCTTTAACAAATCATTTGATAGAAAAAACTAGAAAGCCTTTCATACCAAGCTCTTGGAGCTTGTTTTAAACCATACAATGCTTTATCTAATTTGAAAGCAAAATTTGGATGTATATGATCCACAAAACTGGGGGGTTGTTCAATATATACTTCCTCATCAATAAAACCATTTAAAAATGCACTTTTTACATCCATTTGAAAAAGTTTAAAATTTTTATAGGATGCATAAGCTAGTGTGATCCGTATGGCTTCTAGCCGTGCTACGGGTGCAAAGGTCTCCTCAAAGTCGATTCCTTCAACTTGAGTGTAACCTTGGGCTACTAACCTAGCCTTATTCCTAATAACATTACCTGATTCATCTAACTTGTTCTTAAAAATTCACTTAGTACTAATTGTTGGTCTATCATGGGGTCTAGGAACAAGATGCCAAACTTGGTTGCGCTCAAATTGATTGAGCTCTTCTTGCATAGCAAGCAACTAATATGAGTCACCCTCGGCTTCGAGGATGTTTTTGGGTTCAAAATGAGATATGAATGCATAATGCCCACATAAATCATGAGTTTGGAGCGAGTGGTTATCCCCTTTGATACATCACCTATGATGAGATCTTTGGGATGATTTGAGGCGTATCTCCAATCTTTAGGAAGTGATTGTGATGGTTCCACTTCATCCTTTTGAACTTCACCATTAGGTTCTTGCTTGTCTTCTTGGATGGGTGAGTCCTTCAAGGATATTTCTCCATGTCCTCACCTAATAAGTCAATCTCTACAATATTCTCAACAAATGCATTAGATTCCTCAAATTTAACATGCAAAGATTTTTCAATAGTAAGAGATGATTTATTGAACACTCTATATGCTTTGCTAGTACTAGAATAGCCAACAAGATTGCTTCATAAGCCTTAGCATCAAATTTGCCCAAATTATCTTTGTGTTCAAAACAAAACACTTGCATCCAAAAACTTTAAAGTATGAAACATTTGTTTTCTTAAATGATAAATTTCAAAATAAGTTTTGGAAGTATTTTTACACAAGTAAATTCTGTTTGATATATAGCATGCGGTGTTTACGGCCTCGGCCCATAAGTATTGAGGCCCGTATTCACTTATCATAGTCCTAGCCATTTCTTGAAGAGTTCTATTCTTCCGTTCGACTACTCCATTTTGTTATGGAGTTCTAGGACATGACATTTCATGCTTAATTCCTTTTTCATCACAAAAAGTCATAAAGAGTTGGTTGACAAACTCACCACCTCTATCACTTCTTATGCGTAAAATTGAAAATCCTTTTTCTTTTTCAACCCTTTTTCGAAAAGTCTTAAAATGCGAAAAAATTTGATCTTTATGCTCCAAAAAGAAAACCCAAGAGAAACGAGAGAAATCATCGACTAAAACAAAAACATATCTATTTCCATTTAAGCTTTTAGTTTTAGTTGGTCCAAAAGATCCATGTGAATCAATTCTAATAGCCTAGATGTCATGATATCCTTGATTGACTTGAAAGAAGACTTGGTTTGTTTCCCAAGTTGGCACGCACTACAAATGCTGTCTATTTCAAACTTCAAATTAGGAATACCCTTCACCAATTCCTTAGAATTTACTCTAGAAAGATGATCAAAAGATGCATGGCCTAATCTTCTATGTCATAACCATGAAATCTCATCAAAAACATTTAAACATTTGTAGTGCACTCCAAATTAAGCATATCAATAATGTAGACATTATTTTCACGAAATCCAGTGAGAATGCATTCATTGGTTTTACAATCAAAAATTTTGCAAGAAGATTCATCAAAAATAACTTTGAGACCACGATCACATAGTTGACTAATATTGAGTAAATTATGTTTAAGCCCATCAATAAGAACTACATTTTTCAATTAAAAGAGATGCACAAATCTTAATGTTACCTATATCAATGATGGTGCCCTTGGAGTCATCTCCGAAGGTGACGGTGCCACCTTCAACGTACCTTAATAGGGTTATTGAAATTGTTGATGTCCCATGTCATATGCCTTGAGCAACCACTATCAAGGTACCACCGCTCCTTACATCTTGAAGTCTTGGTGTGTACCTATATCAAATAATTTAAAGCTTGATTTTGGTACCCATATTTTCTTGGGTCCTAATGCGTTAGTGTTCCAAACCCAAACATGATTATTGGTGCTATTTATATGATCATAACAAAATTTAGCTAAATAACCATTCCGGCCACAATAAGTAAATTTATAAATTCTTCCATATTTAAAAGCATAATGAGCATGTGGTTTATGAACATGTCATTTGTGAGCATGGGGTGTTTTTGCATGATTGACATGTGATGTGTTGGCATGAGGAACATGTGGAGTTTTAGCATGAGATGTTTTTATCATGTTTAACATGTGGAGTATACATGTGCTTCTTTGAAAACAATTCTTCTAATTTAGTATTGTTAAACACATTCTTTTAAAACATTTCTCAAATCATTTATTCTAGTTTTTAACATAGAAAACTCATTTTCATTATTTTTAGGATATTTAGCTTTGCAAGTAACTCTATAGGCATCAAAATCTCTTTGTGTTGAAATAAGAGTAGAAGATAATTCATCCTTTTCTTTTGAAGAAATAGCAATTTGATTTTTAAGCATTTCATTTTCCTTTTTCAATTTTAAACAATTTTCTTTTTTAGAATTAAAACTTTCTGAAAGTTCAATGAAAGCTTGTAATAATAATTCTTTACTTATTTCACTATCATCATCATATGGTTCGGTAGTTACCTTAGATGTGTTTGCCATGAAACACACATTGGCCGTGTCAACTTCATCTTCGAATTCACTTTCCGAATCCCAAGTGGCTTTGAACACCTTCTTGGCTTCTTTTGCTTCAAGGAGAAAGATATCTTTTTCTTAAAATCTGGACAATCGGCCATGATGTGTCCGGGTTTCTAACAGTTATAGCACGTGATCTTTTTCTCCTTCTTTCCTTCCCATCGCCTTCTATAGTTGAGCTTATTCTTGTGGTACATTCTTTTTACATTTCTCACAAGAAGAGATAGCTCTTCATCATCTTCTTCATCATCGTAGTTGGTGGAGGTAGACTTGAAAGCTATAGACTTTTTCTTTTGAGGCGCCGCTTCTTCTCTAGCCTTTTCTCCATCTCATGAGCCTTAAGATTTTCAATAAGACTTATGAGCTCTATCTCATCTTTGTCATTCAATTCCTTCAAGGTGGTAGCTTTGATTTCCCATGATGAAGGGAGAGCACGAATCACCTTACGTACCTTTTGGTCGTTGTTGATTTCATCACCTAGAGAAGCAAGAGCATTTGTGATTTTAGTAAACTTAGTAATCATATCATCAATAGATTCATTTTCTTACATTTTAAAGCATTCATATTGGGAACGCAAGAGATCAATTTTAGCTGTCTTGACTTGTGATGTTCCTCATGAGTGACCAATAAGTGTTACCAAATCTCATAGGCGAACTTGCAATGGATAACCCGTGTTAAGTCATCCGCATTCAATGCTAAAAGTAAGGCATTTTGAGCCTTCGAATTAGCATCAACTTCCTTGGAGGTAAGATGACCAGTGTCCTCCTTATCTACGGGTTCACTAAAAGACTTGGTCAAAGACTTAGCAACTCGGCTACCTAGAGATTGCAAAAAAATGTTCATCCTAACTTTCCATATGGGAAAGTTGAGTCCATCAAATTTGGGAGGAGTCTTAATGTTATCAGCCATCTTTACTAGTGTATGAATGAAGATATGAAATAGTGATTAGCAATTTATAGGATCTCTCTAAGGATGTGAAGCCAAAAACTAGAATCCTAGCTCTGATACCAATTGAAATCACCTGAGGGGGGTGAATAGGTGATAAAGCTAATCAATGCACTAATTTAAAAATGAGACGATGCAACGATCACTCAAAGCAAGATTAGAAGCCGAATACCCCGTGAAAAGCTCTGAACTCCTTCCTCGTGATTCCTTTAAATAAGTGTTTGAGGTGCGCAATGCAATCTTATTGTGAGAGTATATATCGACAATATAAGAATGAATAAATAGAAAGTAAACAACACAAGTAAACCAATCGCAAACACAGAGATTTGTTTCGAGGTTCGAGCACCCAGCTCTACGTCCCCGCTTCAACCCAGAAGGATTTTCGTCCACTAGAAATTCCAGAAAAGATTACAACTACTAGGGAGTACCCAACTCCTCAATCACACTCCTCTAGTCCAGAGGAAGTGGAGTCACAAATACATTGATCACTTAGTGATCAAAAGACCACAAACTCTCTTTTGAAAAACTTTTCTTTACAAAATCTTAGAAATAATATATAGGATTGAAGCTCAAGGTTTGTAAGTAAAAAATAAAACAAAGTAGAAGAGAGATTGATTCAAAAACTTCAGAGAAAAATAAGAGATTAGAGCACAAAAACTGAGAATAAAACTTCTTTCAAGAATACTCAAACTTTGATTTCTTTGCAAATGTTGTTGTGATTCTCTTCAACCCCATCCACCCCTATTTATAGGATATAGGTAGGGATTAAATGGTAAATATTAATTTTGACTAATCAGGAAGGATAAGACCCAAAACCAGCCTAAACCACGTTTTGAGATTAAAAACACGTTTTAAAACATGTTTAAAAAACTAGCCGTTTGGCTGAAAAAGCACTCACGGTCGACCGGCCGGTCGACCGGTTTTCAAAAACTTTTGACCGTTGGCAGGCTCCAGTCGACCGCCCGGTCGACCGTTCTAAACAGAGAGTTTGGTGCAGTCAGTTGGTCAACCGCCCGGTTGCCCGACATGGTGTTCGGTCGACTGCCCGGTCGACCGGATAACGTGCACACATGCACGCACCCAACGTCAGAACTGCGGTTGACCGCGAGCGCCGCCGACCGTCCTGTCCCGACCGCAACAGGTCAAAACAAATTTTTTTTGAGGAAATGTTTTTAAAGATATGTTTATTTTTTCAAAATGATTTTTGTCAAGACTTTATAAAATACAATAAACTGAGTTTGTAAATACTGAAATAGGTCTATTAAAGTATTTTACACAAGTGACAAAAATAATCTTTTGAAAATACGTGCAATTTTATGTGTGTGAGGAAATTGAGCTTCAACACTATATACTATCCTTTAACAAACTAACAAAAATAAAAACTATATAGGAAGGTATCTCTGAACCGCGTTGCCGAGCTAGAGCCTCCTCTCCTATGAAAGAGTCCTCTTGCGCCATCAACCTTACAACATGCTTAAAGCCATCAAGACTTGTACAAACCTGAAATTCATTCTAGAATCTTTATTAGTACCAAATAGCTTTTATATGTTTTGTTATCATCAAAACGTATATAAATGGAGAGTGTAACCTTTTGGCCACAACCCCATCTTCACACCTACTAGCTCTTGCTGGCCCCTTCCTTCGTATAACAACACACAAAGTCATATCCTGTCTTCACACCTACCAGCTTCCGCTGGTCCCTTGTGCTTCGTATAACAATACACAATGTCAGACCCCGTCTTCACACCTACCAGCTCCCGCTGGTCCTCCTTTTTTTTTAAAAAATAACACGACATACATACACAACATCACATATACATCAACTATCAAGGTAACACATATAGTGTCAGTTACATTGTGATATACTTTTTTCAATCACCAATCATGTGATTGATATGTCACACACGATCCAGTTCGTGTAACTAACAAGTACATATACACAATCAAACATACATATTCATTTGCTTGTTGGTATACCCCCACACCATCAAGTTCATACAATTTCAATTGTTTACCCATCATGTGGATTGATTTACCCAAAAGGCACATTTTATGGCACTTGGTTAATAAACATAGTATCAATATTAGTATTTAATGTTCGATTTAGATTCATAGCATATCCACACAAGTATCATATATCTAGTATGCAATATAAGTGGTATGATCATCACCCATACTCAACTAGCAATACATGGTTTTCATATATAGACAAGATCAATCAATCAACGAAAGCAATGACTGCTACCTGGTCTTATATGCAAGCATGCACACTTCATTTTCAACAACATATATCATTCGGGCACACCTTCTGTCCGACATGAATTCTATATATATATATCTAATACTCTGCCACATACTCCATCATGTACTCCGTCACAATTATCACATCACAATATATCAACATGCAATATATACATAAACTTGTCATCAATATGTCAATCAATAAACAATCATTAACAAGTTAACAACTATATGTATGGTGATACAATATACACAATGGTATATGTACAAGCACTATACACACATTCACGTTTATACTTCTTAATGGTGTAACCGACCACTTGATCCAATTCTCGGTGTGTTCTCGTATACATATACATTTGTTTGGGTTAGTGTCACGCCACTCATTGATATTCTATCCAACTGCCAATCTTACTAAATATTCATGATTATTAACTGACGCAATAATCTATAGTTATCATTTTTATAGAATCATTATCACACCTCACTAGCTATATTATAGTTGCAATAATGATAAAACTACACAGTTGTTATACCAATTAGCTGCATTTTCTAATTGAAGCTTAGTTCTTTATAAATTCAACATGGTTATGTATATATATCGTTCAAGCGTTATATAAGGATTTGTACCTGACATGTTAGGACTAGTTCATAGGACTCGCTTTACAGTATCTATCATAAGCTTGATGTATATGCACTTAATAGTTCAAAATTCATGCCTTCACAAGGAACTTTCAAGTCTTCTCTTTACCGCAGAAAGATACTTGAAGGAGTAGTGTAGGCTGTCTAAAAAATCACAAAGACACCACCAAAACGCAGAGATTCAAGATCAAGGCGCGTTGGCTCAACGCCCGCGTCTCAGCATCAAGGCGCGTTGGCTCAACGCCCGCGTCTCAGCAACAAGGTGCCCCCACCTTGGTTGTAACCACCCCGATTATGGCGCCATCCACCGCCCATGTAGAGGGGAAGTTGGCCCTCATCGTGGAGCACTTTTAGGGGGGCACGATCACCCCCTAAAAACCCTATAAATAGTCCCGTCACTATTGAAGGAGGAGGCCGATTATCGGGCAAAGGAGAGATTCCGAAAAAAAAAAAAGAGGAGAGATCATCGACAGAGAGAGAGAAGACCCTTCAGCGAGCTTACTGAGTACTAGCCGCTCTTCGCCTACCTCCTCTTCTAGAGTTTTGGTAGACGGAGCTGAGTTACTCCCTCTACCTGCCAAGGAGAAGATCCCTCGACGGTCCAGAACGGTCATCTGGTCAACGGAGAACAAGATTCACTCTCCACCGCCACCCGAAGAACCCAGCACTAAACAAAGGGGGAATTCAAGATTCAATATTCTCCCTCCCTTGTAACCGGAAGATTAAGCCGGCTGTAATTTTTTCATCTGATTCAAGGAAACGTTACGCCAGCCACCCTTTTCCGTGTCATACAAGAGATGGCGACTCCGCTGGGGACTACTTTCGTCACTGACGAACAGATCGTGGCGCAGGATGATGTTCTTCGTAAGGGGAAGATGGTCGAAACGCTCGTTGTCGAGTTCGACCAGGCGAAGTATGAAGAGTTCCTCTCTTCTGGCTCCAAGAGCCCAAAGACCCACGTCTGCCGCAGGGTCTCAACTAAAAAGCTACCCAAAGCCCAATCTGAGGCTCTGCCGGGTGCCGATGCTCACTGTGCCAAGACAAGTTCACGCGCCAACGCCTCCCAGAAGGCCCGCGTGACCTCAGGCACTGCTGTTGCGATCAACCACGTCGCACAGAACACACGCGCCAACGCCTCCCAGAAGGCCCGCGTGGTTCCAGGCACCACTGCTGCTGCGATCAACCGCGTCGCGCAGAATACCCGCGTCAACGTCTCCCAGGAGACCCGCGTGGTGAACACTCTTGGTTCTGTAAACCAGGAGGTTGTTGGTTTCTCCCCTCCTCCACGACGCAACCGGAATGCTGAGCGTCGACAGAGGAGACGCGCGCGTCAACTCCAAGTCGGAACCATTGGTTGTCTGACTGGGGGTGGACGCGGCGTACAATCTGATGCCTTGCCCGCACCTCGTCCAGTACGTGAGATCCGCGTTTGGCGACCCAAACGCGAGACTCCTCAAGTTGAGTCCTCTGAGGACCAACTCATCAAACGCCAGGGTGAAACCTCCGCGTCTTTTCAAACGCAGGAAGTACGCACTCGTAGGCATGGGGCCCAGCAGCCCGCTCTCTCTCAAGCAACTCTGCCCAAACGCATCAGGCAGCAACGCGAGACTCGCGTGCGCGTCATACAGCCGCGTCATGAGAGCCGCGTCCCTGAAGTCTGCGTCCAGGCTGAACAGCACATGACTGTCTCCCGTCTTCGACGTTGCGAGACCAGTCTCTTTAATCCCCCTCCCACGGATTTGAGGGATTATTTGACAAGGAAAAGAAGTGCCAATCAAGCCACTTCGTCATGCTGCTGTCAACAGCTCATCCATATGCTCTCTGGATGCCATTATGGATCAGGCATGCACCAGCAGTCCTTAATCAGACAGCTGACCCTGATTCCCCCGTCAGCCAAAAGAAGACGCTCCCACAGAAGGAGAACCTTTTCGGATGTTGAATACCCGGAGCTTACTGCAAACATGACTAGCAGAAGCAAGGGAAAACAACCAATGGTCAACTCAGAGGAATCTGACTCTGAGCCGGAAGGGGTGTATCAACACACTCGCACCCGGACGGGGGCCATTCCCCCAATTGACTATAATGCTTTAGCCCGCGGCATTAGAATGGGTGATTCTCACTCCGCTGTAGTGGAGTCGCAGGCTTCAAACTCTTCCGTCGAGAAGGAGGCTTCCGCCTATATGGCAGACACTCCTGAGGAGACGGCCAGGCGTTTAGAGCAGACGCAGAAGCGCCAGATGGATATAATCGCCTCTCAACAGAGATCCATTGACTCCCTCAAGCATATGCTTGAAATTGCTTGAAGAAAGAGCGAGATCTCCTCCTAGACGGCCGAAGGGGAAAGGGAGAAAGGGAGGAAGCCCACCCTCCGAACCTTCCAACGAGACACGACGATCTACCTCGGATGTGTCCAAGCCCTCGTCGCAGGCAAGAAGCGACCAAGACCAGGAGAAGACTCATGCTAAGAGGATGAGTCAATTGGAACGACGCCTCGAGCCCTTGCCAATCGCAAGGACCTCCAAGAAGCTGGAGTGGTCCGGCCCTATCCGCTGAGTGGGACTTAGTTCCATACCCTCCTAAGTTCAAGGCTCCAACCCTCCAAGCATTCGACGGGAAGGGTCACCCAACCAGCACATCTACTACTTCAAATCCCAGACCGGGAATGTAGTAGATAATGACGCCATCCTGGCGCGACTGTTCATCGGCACCCTGAAAGGGTTGGCTTTTGAGTGGTTTATGAAGCTCCCGGAGGGTTCTATCAAGAACTGGGGGGATCTAGAGAAGCTGTTCTTGACACGCTTCTTCGAAGATGACTCCGAAGTCACGATGCCCACCCTTTTAGCTACCAAACAGCGGAGAGGGGAGTCCGTCAAATCTTTCGTGGAAAGATTTCAGAACACGGCACTCCGGTGCCCAAGCGGTATGACCCAGGCCACCCTGGTGGAAACATGCCGCCACAATCTCCAAACCTCACTCCTTGCTCAAATAGGAGTTGCTGAAAGCCGCACCTGGAAGCAGTTAGTCCAACAAGGTGAACAGGCTGAGGAGATTGTTGCCCGTGTCAAGGCAGAGGAAGGCAAGCTGCGGCCGGAAAGGTCGACAAGGCGTGCACCGGCACCAGACACCTCCCTCCAGACGAAGCGGAAGGATAATTTGGCGACGGAGACCAAATCTCCCACCAAACCTCAAACAGGCAGGGCAAGTGGCTCTTCAAGCCAGCCACGCCCCAACAAGCAGTATTCCTTCAAGGAGGAACACTCGATTCGCTCTTCAAGCTACTTAACAAAGCAATCGACTAAAGCTCCCTGAAATTAGGCGCCCGGAAGAAGTCGGCAAGACCGACATCCCAACTACTGCATGTACCACAGGATGTTGGGACATCCTACCAAAAGCTGCTACGTCTTCAAGGACATTCTTCAGGCTCTGATTGACGCGGAAGTGTTAAAACTCCGACCAGAGCAGAAGAAGGTGACGGCCAATGTGACGTCGGTTCTCCAGTTCGGGAGACACCTCCAGCGCCTGCGGGGGTAACTCCTATTCCAAGGGGAGAATTAAGAGTGGTCAACACAGACCCTCACCAGCAGCAGGAGAAGGGCTTGGTAGCCGTCCCTACACCTCAGGGGGAAACCATGTGGGTCCACCCTGACCTCGTCGATGAACAACAGTGGACTACTGTGACCAACAGGAAGTCCAAAGGCAAGGCAAAAGCTTCGTCCTGCCATGTGGTATGTGCCTCCTCCCGAGAAGAAGAGGATGATGTTCCTCACTGACCGACTCAGAGGAGGAAACGATAGTCTTGGCCGCAGAGCCCAACCAACCAACGACGGGAACTCGTTCGGGTCAACCCTACTTGAAGCAGTACGGCGAAGTGGCGGTAAACCCTCCGCAACCGGCTGCAGAGCCAACTAGGCCCTCCACGAAGCCACCTGTGGAGAAGCAGAAGGAGACTCGATTCTCTCGAGCCCTTCAGAAAGGCATCGCGGAAGGGTCTTCGGCACCTTACCGCTTTGATGTCCTGGCTCAGCTGGCCAACATTCCGGCACGCATTACCTTATATGAACTTCTTAGACTATCAAAGTCGACCAGGGAAGCTCTGCAAGAAGCTCTGGCAAATGCTGAGGTCTTCATGACCCAGGTGCCGAAGAGGAAGATGTAGAGGATTGCCTCCACGCTTCCCAGAATGCCCCCTGCATCACCTTCACGGCAGATGATATGCAGGTGAAAGGGAAGCATGATCGACCCCTGTACTTCACAGGTTACATCGGATCATCTGAGGTGAACCGCATTCAGGTAGATCCAGGGTCCGCATTGAGCATTATGCCCCGCCGAGTCATGCACACCTCGGCATCCCTACCCACCGTCTGAGCCCTACACAGACGACCATCTACGGGTTCAATGCCAACGGCACCCGTCCGATGGGGAAGATCAAGCTCAAGTGCCAGATTGGGAGCCTCAAGTCGGAGGTGACGTGCTACGTCATCGATGCCGACACTTCCTACAATCTGCTGCTGGGACGACCATGGATCCACCGCAACTCCATCGTTCCCTCCACTCTTCACCAAGTCATGAAATACATTGACGCGAGTGGGAAGGTGCTAACGTTGGTTGCCGAAAGGTATCCGTTCAAGGGAGTCGAGAATTATTTTCACGGATTCCCTTTTATATCAGGATCCGGTGGATGAAACCCCGCAACTGGAGGCGCCAGACTCTGGTAATGAGGCTGACACTGAGCCCGAGCAAGAAAAGTGCCTGTGGGAGTTAGAACCACTTGTAAAGAGCACTAATAAGCTCGATGTTGATAATACCACCGACGATGCAGGCGGTTGATATATTAATGAAAGTCTAGACTTTGAATATTTTTTTGCTGCGTGTGCATCCGATTCAATACCGTCGGATACTACTACCGACGTAGACGATGACATCTGGTTGGCAATGGATGCTTTGACATCATTGCATGTACCAGTAAAATCATCTTTCGGGACATACCAGGATAATGGCGATGCGCAGGAATCTATATTCTTGGTTCCGGCAAGACGACGAAAGGCCAAAGACCAATACTTTTCGGGCGAATCTCGTCTGAACCGATGCCCCGCGAAGAATCGGAAAGCGAGGAGGAATCCCCTCAGCTCGACCATTATGAATCGAAAGCACTCAGAATGATGAAGCAAATGGGGTACGATCTAACCAACAAGCCGGGTTGAACTTCGGCAAAGGAAGGAGGACGCTACTTTCGATCCTTTGTGCCAAAGGGAAGGCCCCCGATTATTATCATCGGACGCGCAGGGGGTGGGCTATGTATCAACTCCGGTCCCATCAGCCTCTGATTCTCAAGAATCGTCGAGCAACGATTGCTCTTCAGACACGTCATCATGGGAGTCAGATGTCAGTGTCGGCAACATCTTCAAAGGGCTTTCAGTAACATGGTTTCAACAGGCCATCTGGAAGATGAAGTTGAAGAAATGATCCAACCTGATACAGATCCTTGGATCAAACATTTGAATGCTCTTTGGGATATCCGCTTTGAACAGCGTGAGCCACCCACAGATGACAAGGTTGTTCAGATCAACCTAGGAGATGAGACCAACCCCAATCCCATCTTCATAAGTGACGGCCTGTCGCCTCCAGAGAAGAAGGATCTAATATCTCTTGTACAAGAGTATATAGATGTCTTCGCCTGGAATTATGAGGACATGCCTGGACTTGATCCTCAAGTGGCTATGCATCGCCTCAACATCAATCCGGACATGAAGCCTGTTAAACAACAGCAGCGACGGTTCCGTCCAGAGATAATGGAGGCAATTCAATCAGAAGTCAGAAAGCTCATCGATTCTGGCTCATCCGGGAAGAACAACATCCCGACTGGGTAGCCAACATCGTCCCCGTCGCCAAGAAGAATGGGAAGATCCGGATCTGCATCGACTTCCGTGATCTAAACGAGGCCTGCCCCAAAGACGAATTCCCATTGCCAATCACAGATGTCATGATTGACAATACTTGTGGATACGAGCGAATGTCCTTTATGGACGGGTTCTCAGGATACAATCAAATCAAGATGTATCCCGATGACGAAAAGCATACCTCCTTCAGGACTCCTCTAGGGGTATATTGCTACACCGTCATGCCCTTCGGACTGAAAAATGCAGGGGCAACATACCAAAGGGCCATGAACGCCATTTTCCATCAGCAAATGCGGAAAACGGTGGAATGCTATGTCGATGACATCGCGGTGAAGAGTCGCACTAAAGGTGATCACATAGCAGACCTGAAGGTGGTCTTCGACATCATGCGGGCTCATCAATTGAAGATGAACCCCACCAAATCCTTCCTGGGGGTAGCCAGTGGCAAATTCCTAGGATTTGTTGTGACTTCCACAGGAATCCATTTGGATCCAGAGAAAGTCCGCGCTATCCAAGAGATGCAACCCCCCAGAAGCCTCAAGGAGCTCAGGGGATTACAAGGACGATTGGCGTACATCCGCAGGTTCATATCAAACCTTTCTGGGAGATGCCAACCCTTCGCCAAGCTGATGAAAAAGGGTGTTTCATTCATTTGGGACGACGCTTGTCAAAAAGCATTTGAGGAGATCAAACACTACCTCACCCAACCACCAGTTCTTGCAGCTCCGGTGTCCGGAAAGCCTTTCCTGGTGTACGTCCGAGCAATGGATCATTCCCTGGGAGCTCTACTAGCTCAGAATGATGAACAAGGACGAGAACAGGCAATCTACTATCTGAGTAGAACAATGATCGGAGCCGAACATCGGTACAACCCGATCGAGAAGGAATGTTTGGCACTAGTGTTCGCCATTCAGAAAATGCGACACTATCTGGTAGGCCAGACTATAAATGTCATATCAAAAGTCAACCCTCTGAGGTTACTTATGACAAAGCCTTCTTCACTAAATGGCCGGCTGGCAAAATGGGCCATATTGCTATCACAATATGAGATGCATTTTCTGCCACAAAAGGCTATTAAGGGACAAGCGGTGGCGGACTTCTTAGCTGAACACCCAGATCCGAGGGCAGCCAAACTCTATGAGGATCTCCCAGACGAGGCCGCCGAAGTCTGCCTGACTCAGACGTTGTTCGAAAGTCAAGTATGGCAACTTTTCTTCGACGGTGCATCAAGGACAAGCCCAAAAGGACACGTAGTGGCGGGGGTAGGAGTAGTACTTGTCTCCCCACAAAATTATGTGATCCCCCGAGCTGTCTCGCTAACGGAGCCTTGTTCCAACAATGTGGCGGAGTACAATGCTCTAATGATCGGGATGCAGCTCGCCGATGAGATTGGCGTTAAAAATCTCGAGGCATACGGTGACTCTAAACTCATCGTCAGCCAAATTCGCGGGGAGTACGAAGTCAGACATGAAGACTTAGTACCCTATTACAACGCAACTATCCGCATGGCCGAGGGGTTTGCTAACTTCTACATCGACCATGTACCGCGCAGGCAAAATGCGCACGCCGATGCACTCGCATCCCTTGCAGCCTCCCTAGCTCTTCCAGCTGGAGCAATGGAGAAAATATTCGTCTACAGCCACGACCTGTACTGTCCAAAAATTTCACTCGGAGACTGCCCAGGGTCAACGGGAGACCATCACGACAAGGAAACACTTGAAGTGTCAACCGGTCTAGAGCTTAAAGACTGGCGATTCCCCTACATCGACTATGTCTTGTACGGCATCCTGCCTGAGGACACCAAGGAAGCGGCTGCCATTCGAAGGAAAGCCCCCAAATTCTACTATAATGCGATTTCGCGAACATTGTATCGTCGTTCGCATGACGGGATCCTGCTCCGATGCCTCTCATCAAAAGAAGCCCAAGGAGTATTGAAAGAAGCCCACGATGGTACGTGCGGAGCTCATCAACCTGGCCCGAAATTGGCACATCGACTCCAAAGGTTGGGTTACTATTGGCCCAAGATGATCGCCGATGCTGTCGCTTATGCTAAGAGATGTCACGCCTGCCAAATACACGGCGATTTCATCCATCAAGCACCAGGGTACCTCCACTCTACGACCTCTACTTGGCCGTTTGAAATGTGGGGGATGGACGTGGTTGGCCCTATCAGCCCACATCATCGAAAGGACATCGGTTCATTCTAGCGATAACCGATTACTTCTCAAAGTGGGCCGAAGCTATCCCTTTGAAAGAGGTAAAATCTTCTAACGTGATCAAGTTCGTGAAACATCACGTTATTTACCGCTTCGGTGTGCCTCGGCGTATCATCCATGACAATGGACCCCAGTTCATCAGCCAGGCTTTCCAGAGATTCTGCGCGAAGTTCAGAATCCAGAGTGTGTCCTCAACGGCATACTATCCTGCTGCTAACGGTCTTGCAGAAGCCTTCAATAAGACTATTGGCAAGCTTCTTAAAAAGTTCGTCTCGAAAAGTCAACGAGATTGGGACGACAAGTTGGGTGAATGCTTATGGGCTTATCGCACAACTGTGCGAACCCCGACTAAGGCCACGCCGTTTTCCTTGGTATACGGATGTGAAGCCGTGCTTCCCCTGGAGATCCAAATTCCATCTCTACGCGTCGCCTTGACAGCGGAGATGACGACCGAGGAGAAGCATCGACAGCGACTCCAGGAACCGGAGGCCTTAGACGACAAGCGTCTGCAAGCCCAACAACAAATCGAGCTCTACCAGGCTCGAATCACCAGAGCCTTCAACAAGAAAGTTAAAGTGCGAACTTTCAAGAAAGGCGACCTTGTCTTAGCCGTCCGAAGACCTATGGTCATGACGCACAAGACAAAAGGAAAATTTCAACCCAAATGGGAAGGACCATTTGTGATAGAGTCAGTCTACTCAAATGGGTCATATCGCCTCATAACTTCAAATGGCGATACACTCATGATGCCGATCAATGGCAAATTCTTGAAGAAATACTACCCTTAATAGTACTCTTCCTCTGATCAAGTTAAAAGTACACCTCTGATCAAACATCCGGCGCCTCCGACGGCTAAGGATAGAGGAAAATGTTGGCCTTTAAGCCCGACATAAATCCTCGACAACTCATCATGCTGAGGGGAATAGCATGACTAGCCCAGCTCAAACGGTAGTTGGTAAAGGCATGTCAAACCCGTTGACAGCTGAGGATTTGCTAAAAATCCTAAGGGACACGTTCCCATTTGATCCGACGCCCTCGACGGCTAAGGATAGAGGAAAATGTTGGCCTTTAAGCCCAACATAAATCCTCGACAACTCATCATGCTGAGGGGAATAGCATGGCTAGCCCAACTCAAACGGTAGTTGGTAAAGGCATGTCAAATCCGTTGATAGCTGAGGGTTTGCTAAAAATCCTAAGTGGACTCGAGTCCACTCTTTCCTCCAAAATCCCTTACCAATTCTCGTCCATAGAATGGTAGGACCACAAAATGCAATCATTACTACGTTAACACTATACCTCTGGTAATGAATACTCTTTGTTGAGTATAAACTTGGCTTGTTAACTCTGCATAGAGTAACAAACTCTCAAATTTGCCAAGTTAACACTATACCTCTGGCATTTCAAATTCCACTTGTCAATTCTCATCAATAGAATGACAGGTCCTCAAATTGCTCTTATCACGAGCCAATTCTTGTCAAGTTAACATTACACCTCTGACAACTACTGTTTAATTAACATTACACCTCTAAGCAGTACATCGAGTGCCTGTCAAGTTAATATCACACCTCTGATAGTCACCTTTCTTCAGACTTCCATATCGAAGCTGAAATGCATGATGCCAAGTTAACACTACACATCTAGCATCCGAGTCATCGCTAAGTTCAACAATACACCTATGGCCATGACCGTTCCTCGACTTCCTCGTCTAAGTCGAGATGACCAATGCTAAGTTCAACATCACACCTCTAGCATTACCTCACTGTTAAGTTAAAACATTACACCTATGACAGTGACATTCTGAGTTAAGTTAATATCACACCTCTGACTCACATCCTTGTCGAGTTAACACCACACTTCTGACAAGACTATCTCCACCCGTTAAGTTAATATCACACCTCTAACGGTAAAAGCTTTACTAGATTCCTCGCGGGTCTAGTTTCACTTGTTATTCTCTTCAACAGAATAACAGGTCCACCTAAAGACATTGTTAGGTTAACATTACACCGCTGACAATGTTTTATCAAATTCCCCAGCTGACCTTGAATCAAGTCAATCCCAGACACTTGACAAAAGTTCACCTTCTCTGGGAGTACGCATTCCCCCGTCACTTTCTTTTATAAAGTGGCGGGTCCACCAAAATCATTCTTTTGCTTCTAAAACAAAACATTCAAGACAACAGAAAGAGGCAAAAGAAAAGTGTCACTTTTATTCATATCCAAACACATGAAAGTGATACAAAACGCTCTCTTATACAATAAGATTGAGTGTTACAATTAAGGAGTACAAAGAAGTCCCTCTCTCTCTCTCTGAGGCCGTACTCACTCCTTGAAGCCGCATCTGATCCTAAGTGCATGATGTCTGAAGAAGTGCCAAATTGTGGCGACTGTTGGAACCGATTGCACTTTGATGCACGACGCCAACTTCGAAAGCGCCCTAGCTGACTAAGCCAGGAGCAATGGTGTTCTTGAGGTCGGTGGCAACAGAAGAGCCTGCAACCCTTCGTTCAAGAGTTGATCTTTCCCCCGCAGGCCATCCAAAGGACATGGACTGTCCTTGATGTCACTTCTGGGATGGGAGAGGAAGAGGATCCTCTCCGCCACCGCAACCGCCGGAACCTCATCGCCGTCATGCATACCCTGACCATCTCTTGCCATCAGGCAAGAGTGGTGCAGGAGATCTGAAGAGACCTTGGCGAGATTTGGGTCCTCGTCAGAGATATAATTTACTCTCTTACAAACGACGAGGACCATAATTTACTCTCTTACAAACGAACATTGAGCAAGTTCGCCAGCCGATATATTCTTTCCGGGGCCCAGCGAACCTGAAAAAGGACGATCAAGCCTACCTGCAAAGAATAAACAAGAGAGTTAGAAATCTGAAACTTAGTATACTTTAACAAAGAAAACTAAGTGACAGACGCGGCAGTCATTGAAGACTTCAGACGCGGGAACAACCCGCACGGTCAAACCACCGCGTCGGCAGAAACAGACGCGAGTCAAAACTGTGCCACGCACAGGATTCAAACGCGGCCTCAGTTTGCACCCGCGTCTAATGTACTAGACGCGAAAAACTTCAAACGCCGAAAATTGTCATCTCTCTGCTGGGTGAACAGGAGTTGCAAGATTCAGGTCTGAAACGCGCCAAGGCAATAGCCATGAGCAAAGCCAGCGTCAAGAGCCCGCGTTCAGAAAAGTTCAAGTCACCAGCACAAATTCCAGAATAGGAATGCACCAGAATTTCATTCAGATGCCTATGCCAAAATACAGGCTATGGACATCATCGGGGTGACATACCAGCAGAAACCTCTGTCCAGAGTTGGCCTCTCTGCATCCAAACGCGGTGCGCAAGATGACATGAGAGAGGATTCCTTCTGAAGAGACCAAACAGAGGCATGAGAGCTCTGGGTCATCTTCATCCACGGGGTCACCTTCACCCATGAGACGGTTCTCTGAAAGATAACTCAAGGCGAGACTTCTCTCGGAGCAAAACAAATGAAAACAGTCTAAGTTGGATTGTTGAAGAGGGAGAGGGTGCACTCTATTTATAGGCAGTCCCTAATAACTGTCATTAATGGGGCATCAATCGGAACCGTCGCGCACAACTGTCAAAGCCCAATCAAAAACGGACGCGTGGAACGCTGCTTTGGAAACCGTCGAAGTGCGCCGGTTTTTCAACCGCCAGCGTCGGTTCTGCATGCAAGAGCATTAACGCCTGAATCCAATGAGAGGCCGACGCGTGGATAACTGCCTTGGGAAGCAACGGATGACCCGGAACCCCAATCGACAGTGAAGACTTGACGTTCAAAGATCTCCTAAAAATCTTTTAAGTCATGCTGCATTGAACGCAGATGGGAAAGTCGCTCGAGGCTGCGTATCCCGTGTCTGCTCGATCCGCGTCTTTCTTAGCAAGACAGATTCGCGTTATTCAGAGCCGCGTTTCACTCTGTGATTGACGCTGCGTCTCACTCCATGGACTGACGACCGCGTCTCACTTTATAGATCAATGCTGCGTCTCATCAAGAAGACCGCGTATCAATCTGAGATTGACGCTGCGTCTCATCAAAAGGACTTAGTAAATCTAAGTTCCTGTGGACTGACGGCCGCGTCTCACTTTATGGATCAATGTCGCGTCTCATTAAGAAGACTCAGAGTCAAGGCCGCGTTTCATTAACAGAACTTAGTCTTACCTAAGTTTAATATTCACAGCCAGTTACCAAGGAGTTGGATTCGCCTACAGCTGAGCAAAGAAGATGGAGCAAAATTTTTCAAACTTTTATTATAAACAGTAAAAGTGGATACAAACACTCTAAACAGAGTGTCCTCTTCTTTACAAAAAAAGGGGAAAAGAAAAGAAGGCTAAATGTCCTGGTTCGCCAAGGTACGGATTTGTTCCCTAAGGCGGTGAATCTCGTGTTGGCGCGTCCTTTCAGCTTCCATAATAGCCCGGTCCCGCAGCTCCTCTTCGGATAAGAAATTTCTTGCGGCCAGCTGCGTTCGCAGAGATTCCACCCTGGAAGAATGTAGAGACAGACTCTCTTCAGCTCGCGCCTTAGCAGCTGTTGCTCCTCTAGCTGCTTTTGATGGTAGCAAGCTTTTCCTCATTGAGCGCAAGCACAACTTCTGCCTTGGCAATGGTGTCCCGAGCCCTGATGATGACTTGCTCTGTGCTCTGCATGACAAGCTCGGATTCCCTTGAATCGCCAGCTAGTTTCTGACATTCAGCCTGGGAATATTCGAGGTTGCGGATCTCTGCAGCGATTTGTGCCTCCGCTTCCTGTCGCTCTCGTTCTTGAGCAGCTAGGAGCCTAGTCAGGGTGGCCTGGGCCTCACTAAAAGAGCCAGCATCTTCCAAAGACTCCAGCTCCTGCAGGTAGTCTCCCAGTTGCTCTACCACCCGTAGACACGCCTTGGCAAGTGAAGGGCCTCCGGTTAATTCGACGTTCACGGCCAAATTTTTAAGAAGCGTCTGGGCAAATTGAAACGAGCTGTTTCCACGTAAGATGAGATCAATACATGATCCCATCGAAGCGAAGAATTGCTGCACCATCTGACGTGCCAGTTCCCCCATGTCTTCACCACCTAGGAAGCTTCCCGACCCCTTTTCTGTCACAGGATAGGGGATATAAGGCGGATCTTCTCGCACAAGAGTCGTGCTGGCCGTCGAGACGGCAAGAGCTAGACCGGCCGCTGACGCTTCCGGAGGTACTACCTCTACAGGAGCCTCCACGACCAATGAGGGAGTAGTAAGCACAACCTCCTCAGAAACCTCCACCGAGACTTGAGCTGTATGGCCTTCTGGAAGGGTACCAACCATCGGACTCTCCACCTGAGCCCCCTCAGTCCTCTCTGCAAGTTATCGCAGCGTCAGCCACAATGATGGAAAAGCGAAACATTTAAAACGTCAGAGCTGCCTTACCAAGTTGGAGGTCCAGAGGTGTCGAATCCTGCGGGGTAGAATTCTCCCTGGCTTCAGCAGTAACCTCCTCGCCTGGCAGAGTGAGAGCCTCCTCAGCCTCAGTGGTTGCTTCCTCTTCTGGCAGAGTGGAAGGCTCCCCAGTTTCAACAGCTGCCCCCTTTGAGGGTATCTCAGCAGCCGAGACCTCAATCCCCTTGGGCCGGGTCAACTCTACCACCATCTCCTCAATATGCGAGGAGGTTGTAGCCTCAGCATCTTCGGCCGACCCTGCAACATAAGAGAAGAATGTTAGAACATCCTCTTCAAATATGTAAAGAGAAATTAGGACGGAAGATGGAAAGAGTACCTTCAGCGGGGATAATCGCCAGCGATGGTGCAGTCGATGGCTCGCCCCCATATATTTCCGCCTCCGAGATGTGGAAGAATTTGCTCTGATCAGGAAGAGCGGGTTCATCGCCATAGTCGACCTCGTCTTCAAAGGCGCTTTCCCCCGATAACGAAGAAGACGACAGCGCAACGCGAGGAAGCTCCGCAATAGGAGCCTTGCCTCCGATCACCCCAGTGGTAGGACTAGGATCAACTGCCCTAGGACTAGAAATGAAGACGCTAGGAGACCCCGGCTGCCGTGCCTCACCTCTCCCTTCATGAGCAAAAGGAAGCTCGGGCTGAGCTGAGAGTCCCGGAATCTCAACATCCTCTTCACCCATTATGTCGACCTCAAGCCGCTCATCATCATCACCAGCGGTGAGTTCGTCAACAAGCTCCCCCTCCTCCACGGTCTTGCGGTGTGACCTAGGGCACGGACTAGGGTGGGGAAATCTTCATCTTCCGACGGTTCCTCAACTCTAACAGGGACGTCTTCAGGAGGAGCCTCAACCCCAGCAGAGATGTCTCCGGATTGAGAGACTTCAGCCGTTAAGTCCCTCCGAGCCTTCTTTGGGGCAGGCTCAGCAATAGAAGCAGAGCGTCGACGACGCTTGCTCGCCAACTGCTTAGACCTCCTTGCCCGCGGCTCCTCCCTCGTGGCTGGTGGCTCCGCCCTTGTCGCTGGTGGCTCTGCCCTTGCCGGTCGCGGCTCCGCCCTCACTGCTGGCGGCTCCCTCCTCGATCTTCGCCCGACCTCCTTTTGGGCCTTCAGGTACTGTTCTACGAGTTTCGTCGGTTTACTAGAATCAGTCCTGGCCTCGAGACTTGCATTGATGCTCTCAATGCATGAAGACGCCGGAAAAAAGTCTGGCGTTTGGATGGCTTGGGAGTACCAAGTACAGAAACTGAAACTCGTACGGCACTTGGGCCCCTCGAGAGGTAGACGGAAAGATACTCCCGTCCCTCCAGCCACACTATAGTACCAGGCCCGAGCACCCTCGAATAGGTTCCCTTCGAAGGCGAGTCTAGCATTGGGGTTCCCGACATAGAGCTGATCATAGCCGAACTGTCGAGCGAAGCGACTCGGCATGTACGGCTCAATGGTACATGACGTCCCTTGCCGGAAAAGCACATATCCGGGCCGGATATTTAGCAACCACCAGAAGGCCCCCGCGGATAACCTCGTGAAGTCATCTGGGCCAACAGAATCAACAAGTAGATCCCCGAAAGATGCATCAGGGATCTGGAGGAGGCAGCGATTGAGCTGGTAGTTTGCAGGGTCTGAAAGGCACTTCCGGACGTAATACATATAAGGATCACGCCATTTTGAACCCTCCAACCGCTGTACAAAAGGGACAGAACCCTCCCTCCAACGCGCTGCCGTCATCAAAGAAGGGCAATGCATCACGTACCAAGCAATAAGGTACGTGTAAGGCAGCTCGACACGAGGGTTGGACGCTTCACCGTCGGACTCCCCTCTGAGTCAACATACGGCTTTCCCTCGGAGTCTGCAGTTTTTGGTGGCTCGCAGAAACTCTTAGTGAGCGCCCGCAGCCCGCTCTGAATACCAGCCGCCACGGCCGGGAGAAGGGTTATGGGGTTCCCATGAGCCAGGAGCACCGCCGGGTACACCACGTCAGCAACAATGACTTCATGCGGCAGCGTGGGCACCACACAGCGCTTCAGCCACAGCATCAGAAAGCCCGCCAACAGCGCCCGATCGGAGATAGGGGTCCGGGCTTGATGGTGAAAGCTCTCAAAAACCAAGTCAGGGTCAAAACCGTCCTCATTCGACTCCGTGGTGTAGAAACTGTCAGGAGCCTGGTCGATCCTGTCTTCAATCTCCCTGTCAGAGCTGGGATCCAATCGGGTTATCCGATGGTCTTTGGTGTTGACATTATTGAACAAGTAGCTGGCCCAAGACAGTTGCTTGACTCCCTGCGACCGCCATTTGGTTATCTGGCCGCAAATGTGGAAGTGACATAGCACTTCCCAGTAGGTCTCATATATGAGGGGAAACTCCTCCTTCACATAGCGAAGCTCCACAGCGGTCGGGACTGTAGGCTGTCTAAAAATGACTAACAGGCAAGCCATCAAAGCAGCAGTCTCAAGCACTAGACGCGAGGGATTGATGCCCGCGTCTCAACATCAAGGCGCGTCGGCACAAAGCCCGCGTCTCAGCATCAAGGCGCGTCCGGCCCGAAGCCCGCGTCTCAGCATCAAGGCGCGTCCGGCCGGAAGCCCGCGTCTCAGCATCAAGGCGCGTCCGGCCCGAAGTCCGCGTCTCAGCATCAAGGCGCGTCCGGCCCGAAGCCGCGTCTCAGCATCAAGGCGCGTCCGGCCGGAAGCCCGCGTCTCAGCATCAAGGCGCGTCCGGCCCGAAGCCCGCGTCTTAGCATCAAAGCGCGTCCGGCCGGAAGCCCGCGTCTCAGCATCAAGGCGCGTCCGGCCCGAAGCCCGCGTCTTAGCATCAAGGCGCGTCCGGCCGGAAGCCCGCGTCTCAGCATCAAGGCGCGTCCGGCCCGAAGCCCGCGTCTCAGCATCAAGGCGCGTCCGGCGGAAGCCCGCGTCTCAGCATCAAGGCGCGTCGGCACAAAGCCCGCGTCTCAACATCAAGGCGCGTCCAGCCCGAAGCCCGCGTCTCAGTTGCAACCGCCCCGGATTGTGGGGTCAGTTACCGCACATATGGCGGGTAGTGGCCCCTCGTTCAGGCGCATTTTTAGGGGGCACGATCACCCCCTAAGACCCCTATAAATAGCCCTGTTGGCTATGAAGGAAGGGTCGATTGATTGAATCCAGGAGAGAGAGAAGCCTGACACCAACAAGAGAGAGAAGACTCTTCAGCGAGCTTACTGAGTACTAGCCGCTCTTTGCCTACCTCCTCTTTGAGAGTTTTGGTAGACGGAGCTGAGTTACTCCCCTACCGGCCAAAGAGAAGACCCCCGACGGTCCAGGACGGTCATCTGGTCAACGGAGAACAAGATTCACTCTCCATCGCCACACGAAGAACCCAGCACTAAACAAAGGGAAGATTCATACATCCTCCCTCCCTTGTAGTCGGAATATTGTTTTGTTGTAATCTTTCAACTGATTCAAGAAATTTTACGCAAATCTCTTTCCGTACCGAACAAGAGATGGCGACTCCGCTGGGGACTACATTCGTGACCGATGAGCACATCGTGGTGCAGGATGACGTTCTCCGTAAGGGGAAGATGGTCGAATCACTCGTCGTTGAGTTCGACCAGGCGAAGTACGAAGAGTTTCTCTCCTCTGGCTCCAAGAGCCCAAAGACCCGCGTCTGCCGCAGGGTCTCGAGTGGACAGCTTCCCGAAGCCCTATCTGTGGCTCTATCGGACGCTGCTGTCACCCACTGTGCTGCGTCCGGCTCACGCGTCAACGCCTCCCCGAAGGCCCGCGTGACATTCAACGCCTCTGCTGCGATCAACCGCGACGCACAGAACCCACGCGCCAACGCCTCCCAGAAGGCCCGCGTGGTCCCCGGCACAACTACTGTTGCGACCAACCGCGTCGCGCAGAAACCCCGCGTCAACGTCTCTCAAGAGACCCGCGTGGTGAACATCCCTGGTTCTTCAAACCAGGAAATTGTTGGCTTCTCTCCTCCTCCACGACGCAATCGGAATGCCGAGCGTCGACTGAGAAGACGCGCGCGTCAACACTCGGTCGGAACCGATGGTTTTCTGACTGGGGTTGGACGCGGCGTTCAATCTGATGCCTTGCCCGCACCCCGACCAGTGCGAGAGATCCGCGTTTGGCGACCCAAACGCGAGACTCCTCAAGTTGTGTCTGCCGAAGACCAACTTGCCAAACGCCAAAGCGAAGCTTCTGCGTCTCATCAAACGCAGGACGCATGCGCCCCCAGGCGTAGGGCCCAGCAGCCCACTATCTCCCAAGTTTCTCTGCTCCAACGCAGCAGACAACAGTGCGAGGACCGCGTCTCGTCTCAACAGAGACGCCAGACGCGCGTAACGCCTCAAGTCTCTCTGCTCCAACGCAGCAGACAACAACGCGAGAACCGCGTCTCGTCTCAACAGAGACGCCAGACGCGCGGAACGCAACAGCGTGACCACCGCGTTTCTGAGACCTGCGTTCAGACAGCGCAACACACGACTGCCCCCCGTCTTCGACGTTGTGAGGCCAGTCTATTTAATCCCCCTCCCACGGATTTGAGGGATTATTTGACAAGGAAAAGAAGTGCCAATCAGGCCACTTCTTCTTGCTGCTGTCAACAACTCATCCAGATGCTCTCTGGATGCCATTGCGAATCAGGCGTGCACCAGCCGTCTTTGATTAGACAGCTGACCCTGATTCCTCCGTCAGCCAAAAGAAGACGCTCCCACCGAAGGAGAACCTTCCCTGATGTCGAATACCCGGAGCTTACTGCATATATGACAAGCAGAAGCAGGGGAAAACAACCAATGGTCAATTCAGAGGGGTCAAACTCTGAGACAGAAGGGGTGTATCGACATACCCGTACCAGGACAGGGACCATCCCCCCAATTGACTATAATGCCTTATCCCGCGGCATTAGAATGGACGACTCTCACTCCGTAGTGATAGAGTCGCAAGATTCGAACTCTTCCGGTGAAAGGGGAGTTTTTGCCTACATGGCAGATGCTCCTGAGGATAAAGAAGACGCTCCTGAGGAGACAACTAAGCATCTAGTGCAGATGCAGAAGCACCAGATGCAAATACTCTCCTCTCAGCAGAGAACCATTGACGGTCTCAAGCACATGCTTGAGAAATTGCTCGAAGAGAGAGAGAGATCTCCTCCTAGAAGGCCAAGAGCAAGAAGGGGAAGGAGAGAAAGTCCACCCTCCGATCCTTCCGAAAGGACACGACGATCTACTCCAGATATGTCCCAGCCTTCAGCGCATGCAGGAAGCAACCCGGACTCGGAGAAGGCTCAAGATCAAAGAATGAGCCTACTGGAGCAACGACTCAACGCCCTTGCCAGTCGTAAAGATCTCCAAGAAGCTGGAGTGGTCCGGCCCTATCCGGCCGAGTGGGACTTAGTCCCGTACCCTCCTAAGTTCAAGGCTCCAACTCTCCAAGCATTTGACGGGAAGGGATCACCCAACCAGCATATCTACTACTTCAAATCCCAAACTGGGAATGTGGTAGATAACGACGCTATATTGGCGCGACTGTTCATTGGCACCCTAAAAGGGTTGGCCTTTGAATGGTTTATGAAGCTCCCGGAAGGTTCAATCAAGAACTGGGGCGACCTGGAGAAGCTGTTTCTAACACGCTTCTTCGAGGATGATTCGGAGGTTACAATGCCTACCCTTTTAGCTACCAAGCAGCGAAAGGGAGAGTCCGTTAAGTCTTTCGTAGAAAGATTTCGGAACACGGCACTCCGATGTCCGAGCGGCATGACCCAGGCCACCCTGGTGGAAACATGTCGCCACAATCTCCAAACCTCGCTCCTTGCTCAGATAGGAGTAGCTGAAAGCCGCACCTGGAAACAACTAGTCCAGCAAGGTGAACAGGCTGAAGAGATTGTCGCCCGCGTCAAAGCGGAAGAAGGCAGGCCCAGGCCAGAAAGGTCAACGAGGCGTGCGCCAGACACATCCCTCCAAACCAAACGGAAGGATAACTTGGCGACGGAAACCAAATCTCCCACCAAGCCGCAACCAGGCAGAGCAAGTGGCTCTTCAAGCCAGCCACGCCCCAACAAGCAGTATTCCTTCAAGGAGGAACACGTCGATTCGCTCTTCAAACTACTCAACAAGAGCAATCGACTGAAGCTCCCTGAAATCAGGCGCCCGGAAGAAGTCGGCAAGACCGACAATCCCAACTACTGCCTGTACCATAGGATGCTCGGGCACCCTACCAGGAGCTGCTACATCTTCAAGGACGTCCTTCAAGCCCTGATTGACGCGGAGGTATTAAAACTCCGACCAGAGCAGAAGAAAATGACGGCCAACATGACGTCGATGCTCCACTTTGGGACACGACCCCCGATGCCCGTGGGAGTGATATCTGTCCCGAAAGGAGAATTGAGAGTGGTCAATACAGACCCTCATCAGCAGCAGGAGAAAGGCTTGGTACCCGTCCCTACACCTCAAGGGGAAATCATGTGGGTCCACCCTGACCTCGTCGACGAGCAACAATGGACGACTGTGACCAACAGGAAGTCCAAAGGCAAGGGGAAGGCATCATCTTGCCACGTGATCTGCGCTTCTTCCCGGGAAGCAGACGCTGATGTTCCTTCGCTGACCGACTCAGAAGAGGAAACAATAGTCCTGGCGGCAGAGCCCAACCAACCGACAGCAGGCACCCGTTCAGGGCAGGCGTACTTGAAGCAGTACGGCGAAAAGGCGGTGGTCCCTCCTCAACCAGCTGTAGAGCCAGCTCAGCCCTCCACAAAACCACCCGTGGAGAAACAGAAAGAAACTCGGTTTTCTCGGGTTCTTTCAAGAAGTGCAGCGGAAGGATCTTCGACACCTTCGACACCTTACCGCTTCGATGTGCTGGCTCAGTTAGCCAACATCCCAGCACGCATTACCTTGTATGAGCTCCTGAGGCTATCAAAGTCAACCAGAGAAGCTCTACAAGAAGCCCTGACAAACGCTGAGGCCTTTCTGACCCACGTACCGAGGGAGGAAGATGTAGAAGATTGCCTCCACACCTCCCCAAATGCTCCCTGCATCTCCTTCACAAAAGATGACATGCAGGTTAAAGGGAAGCATGACCGACCCCTATACTTTACAGGGTATATCGGGTCATCCGAGGTGAACCGCGTTCAAGTAGACCCTGGGTCCGCACTAAGCATCATACCTCGCCGGGTCATGCAATTTCTGGGCATTCCTACCCATCGTCTGAGCCCTACCCAGACGACTATTTATGGGTTTAATGCCAACAGCTCCCGCCCGATGGGGAAGATCAAGCTCAAATGCCGGATCGGGAGCCTCAAATCGGAAGTGACGTGTTATGTCATTGACGCTGACACTTCCTACAATCTGTTGCTGGGACGACCATGGATTCACCAAAATTCCATTGTTCCCTCCACTCTCCATCAAGTCATGAAATACATTGACGAGAGCGGACAGGTTCGAACGTTGATTGCCGAAAGGCATCCGTTCAAAGGGGTCGAAAATTATTTCACGGATTCCCTCTTATATGAGGAGAATAATGGAACCCCGCAACCAGAGGAGCCAGACTCTGGTAATGAAGCTGACGTCGAGCCTGAGGAAGAAGAGTGCCTGTGGGAGCTAGAACCACTTGTAAAGAGCACTAATAAGCTCGATGTTGATACCGCCGACGATACAGGCGGTTGGTATATTAATGAAGATTTAGATTTCGCGTACTTTCTTGCGTATGAGTCTGATTCAATACCGTCGGATACTAGCACCGACGTAGACGAGGATGTATGGTCGGCAATGGATGCCTTGACATCATTGCATGTACCAATAAAATCATCCTTCGGGACGTACCAGGATGATGGTGACGCACAAAAGTCTGTATTCCTGGTTCCAGCCAGACGAAAAGGCCAGAAACCAATCCTCTTTGGACGAATTTCGTCTGAACCAGCACCCTATGAAGAATCAGAAGGTGAAGAGGAGCCCCCGCAGTTCAATCACTATGAACCGAGAACGCTCAAGATGATGAAGCGTATGGGATACGATCTAGCCAATGGACCCGGATTGAACTTCGGCAAAGGAAGGAGATCGTTGCTTCGATCTTTTGTGCCGAAAGGGAAAGCACCTGATTATTATCATCAGACCCGCAGGGGGTTGGGCTATGTATCAACTCCAGTGCCATCAGCCTCTGATTCGGAGAGACTGTCAGGCCACGACCACTCATCAGGCACGTCATCGTGGGAATCGGATGTCAGTGTCGGCAACATCTTCAAAGAACTTTCAATAAATATGGTTTCAACAAGCCATCTGAAAGATGAAGATGAAGAAATGATCCAGTCAGATACAGACCCTTGGATCAAACATTTGAATGCTCTTTGGGATATCCGCTTTGAACAGCGTGAGCCACCCACAGAAGACAAGGTTGTTCAGATCAATCTGGGGGATGAGGCTAATCCTAAGCCCATCTTCATAAGTGACGGCCTGTCACCTTCAGAGAAGAAGGATCTAATATCTCTTATACAAGAGTATATAGACGTCTTCGCCTGGAACTACGAGGATATGCCTGGACTTGATCCTCAAGTGGCTATGCATCGCCTCAACATCAATCCGGACTTGAAGCCTGTCAAACAACAGCAGCGACGGTTTCGTCCGGAAATAATGGAGGCAATCCAATTAGAAGTCAAAAAGCTCATTGACTCTGGCTTCATCAGGGAAGAACAACATCCCGACTGGGTAGCTAACATCGTCCCCGTTGCTAAGAAGAACGGAAAGATCCGGATCTGCATCGACTTCCGCGATCTAAACGAGGCCTGCCCCAAAGACGAATTCCCATTACCAATCACAGATGTCATGATTGACAATACCTGCGGATTCGAGCGAATGTCCTTTATGGACGGATTCTCGGGATACAATCAAATCAAGATGTACCCCGACGACGAAAAGCACACCTCCTTCAGGACACCTCTAGGAGTATACTGCTACACCGTCATGCCCTTCGGACTAAAAAATGCAGGGGCGACATACCAAAGGGCTATGAATGCCATTTTCCACCAGCAGATACGCAAGACGGTGGAGTGCTATGTCGATGACATCGCGGTGAAAAGCCGCACTAAAGGGGATCACATAGCGGACCTAAAAGCGGTCTTTGACATCATGCGGGCTCATCAATTGAAGATGAATCCTACCAAGTCCTTCCTGGGGGTAGCCAGCGGAAAATTCCTAGGGTTTGTTGTAACCTCTACCGGAATTCACTTGGATCCAGAGAAGGTTCGCGCCATTCAGGAAATGCAACCTCCAAGAAGCCTTAAGGAGCTCAGAGGATTGCAGGGACGACTGGCGTACATCCGCAGATTTATTTCAAATCTCTCCGGAAGATGCCAACCCTTCGCCAAGCTGATGAAGAAGGGCGTTTCGTTCATATGGGACGATGCTTGCCAACAAGCATTCGAGGAGATCAAACGATACCTCACCCAACCACCAGTCCTTGCAGCTCCGGTATCCGGAAAGCCCTTCCTGGTGTACGTCCGATCAATGGATCATTCTTTGGGAGCTCTACTAGCTCAGAATGATGACCAAGGACGAGAACAAGCAATCTACTACCTCAGTAGAACAATGATCGGGGCCGAACATCGGTACAACCCGATCGAGAAGGAGTGTTTGGCCTTGGTGTTCGCTATTCAGAAAATGCGACACTATCTGGTAGGCCAAACCATAAATGTCATATCAAAAGTCAACCCCCTGAGGTTACTCATGACAAAGCCTTCGTCATTGAATGGCCGGCTGGCGAAATGGGCCATATTGCTCTCCCAATATGAGATGCACTTCCTGCCACAGAAGGCCATTAAAGGACAAGCGGTGGCGGACTTCTTAGCTGAACACCCGGATCCGAGGGCAGCCAAACTTTATGAGGATCTCCCAGATGAGGTCGCCGAAGTATGCCTAACCCAGACATCGTTTGAAGGACAAGTATGGCAACTTTTCTTCGATGGTGCATCAAGGGCAAGCCCCAAGGGACACACAGTAGCGGGGGTAGGAGTAGTACTCGTCTCCCCACAAAACTACGTGATCCCCCGAGCTATCTCGTTAACCGAGCCCTGTTCCAACAATGTGGCGGAATACAACGCCCTCCTGATTGGGATGCAATTCGCCGATGAGATTGGCGTTAAAAATCTCGAGGCATACGGTGACTCCAAACTCATCGTCAGCCAAGTTCGCGGAGAGTATGAGGTCAGACATGAAGATCTAGTACCCTACTACAACACGACAATCCACATGGCGGAGAAGTTTTCAAACTTCTACATTGACCATGTGCCGCGAAGCCAAAATGCGCATGCAGATGCCCTCGCATCTCTCGCAGCTTCCCTAGCTCTCCCAGCTGGAGCAATGGAGAAAGTATTCGTCTATAGCCACGACTTATACTGTCCGAAAAGTCCCCTCGGAGACTACCAGAGGTCAACAGGAGATCGTCGCGGTAAAGAAACACTTGAAGTGTCAACCGCTCCAGAGCTTAAAGACTGGCGATTTTCCTATATTGATTATGTCTTATACGGCATCCTGCCTGAAGACACCAAAGAGGCGGCCGCCATTCGAAGGAAAGCCCCCAAATTCTACTATAATGCGATCACGCGAACACTGTATCGTCGATCGCATGACGGGATCCTACTCCGGTGCCTCTCATCAAAAGAGGCCCGCGAAATGTTGAAAGAAGCCCATGATGGCACATGTGGAGCTCACCAACCTGGTCCGAAGCTGGCAAACAGACTCCAAAGATTGGGGTACTACTGGCCCAAAATGGTCGCCGATGCCGTCGCTTACGCCAAAAGATGTCATGCCTGTCAAATACATGGCGATTTCATCCATCAGGCACCAGGGTACCTCCACTCTACGACCTCTACTTGGCCGTTTGAAATGTGGGGGATGGACGTGGTCGGCCCCATCAGCCCACCATCATCGAAAGGACATCGGTTCATTCTAGCAATAACCGATTACTTCTCCAAGTGGGCCGAAGCTGTTCCTCTAAAAGAGGTAAAATCGTCTAACGTGATCAAGTTCGTGAAACATCACGTTATCTATCGCTTCGGTGTGCCTCGGCGGATCGTCCATGACAATGGACCCCAGTTCATCAGCCAGGCTTTCCAGAGATTCTGTGCTAAGTTCAGAATCCAGAGTGTGTCATCAACGGCATACTATCCTCCCGCCAACGGCCTCGCGGAAGCTTTCAATAAGACTATTGGCAAGCTTCTCAAGAAATTCGTCTCGAAAAGTCAACGAGACTGGGACGATAAGTTGGGTGAATGCTTATGGGCATATCGCACGACCGTGCGAACCCCAACTAAAGCCACGCCATTTTCCTTGGTGTACGGATGTGAAGCTGTCCTCCCACTGGAAATCCAAATTCCATCTCTACGCGTCGCCCTGACCGCCGAGATGACAACAGAGGAGAAGCATCGACAGCGACTCCAAGAACTGGAGGCCTTAGACGACAAGCGTCTGCAGGCCCAGCAGCAGATCGAGCTTTATCAAGCTCGCATCACCAGAACCTTCAACAAGAAAGTCAAAACGCGGACTTTCAAGAAAGGCGACCTTGTCTTAGCCGTCCGGAGACCCATGGTCATGACGCACAAGACAAAGGGAAAATTCCAACCCAAATGGGAAGGACCATTTGTAGTAGAGTCGGTCTACTCGAATGGATCGTATCGTCTCATAACCTCTAATGGCGATACACTCATGATGCCAATCAATGGCAAATTCCTGAAGAAATACTATCCCTAGATGGTGTTCTTCTGTTGATCAAGTTAAAATTACACCTCTGATCAAAAACATCCGACGCCTTCGACGGCTAAGGATAGAGGAAAAGGTTGGCATCTAAGCCCAACATAAATCCTCGACAACTCATCATGCTGAGGGGAATAGCATGGCTAGCCCAACCCAAACGGTAGTTGGTAAAGGCACATCAAATCCGTTGAGAGCTGAGGGTTTGCTAAAAATCCTGCCGATCAAGTTAATACCACACCTCTGATCAAAAAACATCCAACGCCTTCGACGGCTAAGGATAGAGGAAAAGGTTGGCATCTAAGCCCAACATAAGTCCTCGACAACTCATCATGCTGAGGGGAATAGCATGGCTAGCCCAACTCAAACGGTAGTTGGTAAAGGCACCTCAAATCCGTTGACAGCTGAGGGTTTGCTAAAAATCCTAAGTGGCCCTGATTCCACTCTCTCCTCCAAAATCTCTTACCAATTCTCATCCATAGAATGGTAGGACCACAAAATACAAACATTACTACGTTAAACACTATACCTCTGGTAATGAATACTCCTTGTCGAGTACAAGCCCCGCTTGTTACCTCTACATAGAGCAGCAAACTTCAAAATTGCCAAGTTAACACTATACCTCTGGCATTTCAAATTCCACTTGTCAATTCTCATCAATAGAATGACAGGTCCTCAAATTGCTCCTATCAAGAGCCAATTCTTGTCAAGTTAATATCACACCTCTGACAAACTACTGTTTAAGTTAACATTACACCTCTAAGCAGTATATCAGGTGCCCGTCAAGTTAATATTACACCTCTGACAGTCACCCTTTCTTCAGACTTCCATATCGAAGCTGAAATGGACGATGCCAAGTTAACACTACACTTCTAGCATCCGAGTCATTGCTAAGTTCAACAATACACCTATGGCTATGACCTTTCCTCGACTTCCTTAAGCCGAGACGAACGATGCCAAGTTAACACTACACTTCTAGCATCCGAGTCATTGCTAAGTTCAACAATACACCTATGGCTATGACCTTTCCTCGACTTCCTTAAGCCGAGACGAACGATGCCAAGTTAACACTACACTTCTAGCATCCGAGTCATTGCTAAGTTCAACAATACACCTATGGCTATGACCTTTCCTCGACTTCTTCAAGCCGAGACGACTAATGCCAAGTTCAACATTACACCTCTAGCATTACCCTCACTGTTAAGTTAAACATCACACCTATGACAGTGACACCCTCAGTTTTCCTTATAAAACTGAGATGTCGATGAGTTAAGTTAATATCACACCTCTAACTCATGTCCTTGTCAAGTTAACATTACACTTCTGACAAGACTATTTCCAACCCGTTAAGTTAATATCACACCTCTAACGGTAAGGACTTCCCTAGATTCCCCCGCGAGTCTAGTTTCATTTGATATTCTCCCCAACAGAATATCGAATTCATTTTGGAGGCATTGTTGGTTAACATTACACCAATAAACAATGTTTCCATCAACATCCCCAGCTGATCTGAAATCAAGTTAAGCACAAATCCTTGATAAAAGTTCATCTTTCCTGGGGGTACGAACTCCACCTGTCACTTTCTTCCACAAAGTGGCAGGTCCACCAAAAATCACCTCTGTCAAGTTAAGCTTACACCTCTGACAGTGTCATGAAAGTTCTTGGAACAAGATCTTTCCTCAATACTTTTGACTTATTAAGATTATGATTATCATTTTGATAAAGATCAAAAGACTTCCTTGCTCCTACATGTCCAACCAAAGGCAAAGAGTTCGAGACAAAAGAAGTAAAAAGGAGGGTGTCACTTTTATTTATATCCAAAAATATGAAAGTGATACAAAAACGCTCTCTTATACAAATAAGATTGAGCGTTACAAAAAAAGGGAGGAGAAGGCTAAAAATCTCGATCTGGTAGGGAACGGATGCGCTCCCTGAGACGATGCATCTCATGCTGACGTGCCTTCTCAGCCTCCATCATCGCCTGGACCCGCAGCTCCTCTTCAGATAGGCAGGGTTTTTCAGCCAGCTGGGCTCGCAAAGTCTCCAATCTGGAGAGATGAACAGACTGGCTCTCTTCAGCCCGTACCCTTGCAGCCTTCTGCTCCTCTAGCTTCTTCTGGAGGGCGACGAGCTTCTCTTCATTGACAGCTAGCATGGCTTTGGCCTTAGCAATGGCAGCCCGAGCGTTGGTAATAGCAAGCTCTGTGTTCTGCATGATAAGCTCAGTATCCCCTGAGTCTTCAATCAGCCTTTGGCATTCAGCCTGGGAACGCTCAAGGTTGCTGACCTCTTCAGCAATTTGTACTTCCACTTCCTGTCGCTCTTGCCTTTGGGCAGAAAGGAGGCTATCCAGGATGACTTGGGTTTCGTGGAGGGAGTCAGCTTCGTCTAAAGACTTCAGCTCTTTCAGGTCACTCTCCAACTGATCCACCACCCGCATACATGCCTGAGCAAGAGGAAGGCCCCCGACTAGCTCGATGTTCTCGGCCACATTCCCGAGAAATCTCCGGGCAAAGTCAAAAGAACGACGCCCAGAAAGGATAAAGTCGATGCACGATCGCATCGCTTCAAAGAACTGCCGCACCGTACTGCGCGTCAGGAAGTCCATGCTGTCATCACCCGGAACGCTCCCCGACCCCCTTTCTATCTCGGAAGAAGGGGTGTAGGCCGGCTCTTTTTGCGCAGAAGTCATGCTAACCGCCGATACGGCAAGAGCGGAACCAGCCACTGGTGCTTCCGGAGGTGCTATCCCTGCGGGAACTTCCGCGACCAATGATGGAGTGGCAAGCACGATTTCCTCAGAAGCTTCACTTGAAACTTGAGCTGTGCAATCTCCTGGGAGTGGACCTGCCGTCGGACCCTCCACCCGAGCCTTCTTGACCTCAGTAGTGGCTTCCTCCTCTGGTAGAGTGAAAGGCTCCCCAGTATCAGCAGCTGCCCCCTCTGAGGGCATCTCAGCAGCTGAGGTCTCAATTCCCTGTGGCCGAGTCAACTCTCCCACCATCTCCTCAATATGCGAGGAGGTTGTAGCCTCGGCATCTCCGGTTGGCCCTGCAATATAAAATGAAGAATGTCAAGACATCTTCTTCAACATGCAAAGAGAAAATTGGACAGGAGGGGGAAAGGGTACCTTTAACAGGGATAGCCGCCACTGACGGTGCAGACGATGGCTCGCCTCCATACATTTCCTCCTCTGAGACATGGAAGAACTTGCTTTGATCAGGAGGAGCGGGTTCCTCGCTATAGTCGACGTCGTCCTCAAAGAGGCTTTCCCCCGAGAACGAAGAAGACGACAGCTCAGGAAGCTCCGTAATCGGAGCCTTGCCTCCAATCACCCCAGTAGTAGGACTAGGGTCGACGGCCCTGGAACTAGAGATGAAGACGCCTGGAGACCCCAACTGCTGTGCCTCATCTCTCCCTTCATGAGCAGAAGGAGGTTTGAGCTGAGCTGAGATTTCCGGAAGTTCAACATCTTCATCGCCCATTATGTCAATCTCTGGGGATTCGGCATCAGCAGCAATAACGGGTTGTTCGATGAACTCCCCTTCCTCCACAGCCTCGCGGTGCGACTTAGAAGCACGAACTAAAGGGGGGAAATCCTCCTCTTCCGGAGGTTCCTCAACTCTGACGACGTCTTCAGGAGGAGCCTCAACTCCGGCAGAGATAGCTCCGGATTGGGAGACTTCAGCCGCCAAGTCCCTCCTAACCTTCTTCGGGGCAGGCTCAATAACAGAAGTGGGGCGGTGAGGACGCTTACTCACCACCTGCTTACATCTCTTCGTCCGCGGCTCCTCCCTCGTCGCTCGTGGCTCCGTCCTCGTTACTGGTGGCTCCGCCCTCGCCGCTCGTGGCTCTGCCCTTGGCAGTTGTGGCTTTGTAGCTTGTGGCTCTCTTTTCGTCTTCCTCCCGACCTCCTTCCGGGCTTTCAGGTACTGTTCTACGAGTCTCGTTGGCTTAGCGGAATCCTTCCTTGCCTCGAGACTTGCATTGATGCTCTCGATACATGAAAACGCCGGAAGAAAGTCTGGTGTCTGGACGGCTTGGGAGTACCAAGTACAATAGCTTAGACTCATCTGGCACTTGGGCGCTTCGAGAGGTAGACGGAAGGTTGTCCCTGTCCCTCCAGCCACACTATAATACCAGGCCCGAGCACCCTCGAACAAGTTCCCTTCGAAGGCGAGCTGAGCATTAGGGTTCCCGATATAGAGCTGGTCATAGCCGAACTGTCGGGCGAAGCGATTCGGCATGTATGGCTCAATGGTGCATGACGTCCCTTGTCGAAAAAGCATGTACCCGGGCCGAATATTAAGCAACCACCAGAAGGCTCCCTGGGATAACCTCGAGAAATCATCTGGGCCGGCAGAATCGACAAGTAGATCGCCGTAGGATGCATCAGGGATCTGGGGGAGGCAACGATTGAGCTGATAGTTTGCCGGGGCTGAAAGACGCTTCCGGATGTAATATATGTAAGGATCCTGCCACCTCGAACCCTCCAATCGCTGTATGAAGGGGACGGAGTCCTCCTTCCAACGCACCGCCGTCATCAAAGAGGGGCAGTGCATCACATACCAGGCCATAAGGTATGTGTAAGGCAGCTCGACCCGAGGATTGGGATGCTTCACCATTGGATTCCCCTCTGAGTCCGTGAGCGGCTTTCCCTCGGAATCCACAGTTTTTGGGGGCTCACAAAAGCTTTTAGCCAGCGCCCGCAGCCCGCTCTGAATACCAGCCACCACGGTCGGGAGAAGAGCTATAGGGTTGCCATGGGCCAGAAGCACCGCCGGGTACACCACGTCGGCAACTATAACTTCATGTGGCAGCGTGGGCACCACACAACGCTTTAGCCACAGCATCAGAAAACCTGCCAGCAGCGCCCGATCGGAGATAGGAGTCCGGGCTTGATGGTGGAAGCTTTCGAAAACCAAGTCGGGGTCGAAACCATCTTCGTTCGATTCCGTGGTGTAGAACTTCTCAGAAGCCTGGTCAATCCGGTCTTCAATCTCCCTATCAGAGCTGGGAGCCAGTCGGGTGATCAAGTGGTCTTTGGTGTTCACATTGTTGAACAAATAACTGGCCCAAGACAGGTACTTGACCCCCTGCGACCGCCATTTGGTGAGCTGACCGCAGATATGGAAGTGACATAGCACTTCCCAGTAGGTCTCGTATATCAGGGGAAACTCCTCCTTCACGTGGCGAAGCTCCACAGCGGTAGGGACATATTCTTCATAGGGCATGTCCCCTGTTACCAGTCCTGAGACCTCGTGCAGCTCGTGTAGGGCAAGGCCCATCTCCCCGACTGGAGTAAAGAACGTCCCCGTCAAAGGATTGTAACGCTCTAAGATCCCAAAGAAGTTCTGAGAACTTTGAGGGATCCCCCACTGTACAGCCCTGACCGCTGGGTACAGTCCTATGCGCCTCAGCAAATCCCCGAGCTCGGTAAGGACAAAGCCAACCATTCTGCCCCACCAGTAATGTTCCGTGGAACGGATCCACCCATACGCACGGAACGCCACCGGATAATCGCCCTCCGCTGCCATGAATGCGTTGAGGAAGGTGGTGCCAATGTGCGGTATCTCTCCAGACGGGATCTCCCTCTTGCGCGACCCAGGGAAAAGGCCGATAACAGACCCGTCGTGGCTGTCATGACGGTGCACTTGGTAGTGGGAGCCCAGATCGCCAAGAGTAACCTCAGGAGCATATCGAGCAAGGTCAAATTCCATCTTCCGCGGGACGGACATATGCTGGAAATAGAACATAGGGTACATCCTCTCCATGGCCGGGAGAAAGAACCTTCTGCCCCCTATTTGACGGAGCCAAGTGTAAGTCCCTTCGTACACGCGATGGCCGCCATCATGGATACGATCCCCGAAGAAGAAGGCGGGCTTCTCCAGCTTGCTGCCATCATCCGTAGTGAATGCTGCATCGGTCATAAGCACTCGAAGGGTCCTCATATCGACATTCGAGAGTTTCTTCTCACGAGCCGGAGACTGGTCAGCAGTCACAGGAACAGTCCTTTGTAGCACGAAGGTCAAGTTCCGGTCAGCACCACCAACATGCCCAAAATGGCGTATCTTGGGGAGTGAAGTATCAGGTTGCGGCGCTGCAAAAAGATAAAAACACTTTAGTCAGATGCTTTACCAAAAGCAAGGAGAAATACTAAGTGTTCCTAGTCTAAACGCAGAAGAGATACTGGACCCAGGAATTATCAAATCCGCGTCCAGACCTGCGAATCTGCGTCCAAACGCAGAAGAGATACTGGACGCAGGAATTATCAAATCCGCGTCCAGACCTGCGAATCTGCGTCCAAACGCAGAAGAGACGCTGGACGCAGGAATTATCAAAGCCGCGTCCAGACCTGCAAATCTGCGTCAGGAAGCACAGAGCGCAAGGATTGAAGCCACGTTCTGTAAACCAATACTTATGAAATTCCAAGTACGTGGACTCAGACGCCGGATTCATCAGAATCGGCAGCTGATGGCACAGAACGCAAGGATCAAATCCGCGTTCTGCAAACCAAGACTTGTGGAATTTCAAAGCACTTGGACTCAGACGCCAGATTCATCAAATCGGCGCCTGATGATACAGAACACGAAGATCAAATCTGCGTTCTGCAAACTGCGTCCAGAGACCTTCACAATTAGAAATATTCTAAGTGAAGGACTCGAAGTGCGTCCCGGTTATCATCCCAAAGACTGCGTCTGGGAATCAAACACGTTTTTAATATGTTAAAGTTCTTAAGGGTTCATGCCTAGAGGGCATACTACCTTGGAGACCTTGGAGGACGACGCCCTGCGCAGAAGAAGAACTGCCCCTCCGGGCCTCAGTAGTGGTCGCCTTTGAGGAAGAAGCGGTCGGCTTGGTCTTTGGTGCCATGGCGAACTTGGTCTGAGATTGGACAGAAGAACAGAAAGGGGAAGTGTTTTTCTAAAGTTCTCAGCAAACGCGTTCGGAGAAGAAGAGGAATCTCCTCAACTGTTGCCTTTATAGGCACAGGGATTCGCGAAGATTACGCGACGCGTGACCCAAGGGACACTGTAGCGAATCGTCGCTTGACGCGTGTGGCAAAATCATTTCTGGTGGCGAAGATCATGCGTCGCAACCCCGCCGCGAGTCAGAAGTTGACACGTGGAGCAGTTCATTTAATGAACCGGGAGATCCGCGCGCCAAAAAGAAAGATTTCACCGTTTCCCCAGGCCAGCTGGCGGCGTAATCATGACATAGCATAAAGTCCGCGCCCAGAAAACGCACCGGACATGCCCCGTCAGCATTTCCAAGAGTGCGTTCGGAAGATCGCGTCTCCTCTAAGGAGTTCGCGTCTGGCCAAACATCGCGTCTATTTTATGGAAGCTGCGTCTTCAAAGCAGCCTCTGCTTTTCAAAAAGGAGCCTGCGTCCAGTCTTATGCGTCTGCAAGACAGTTCAACAGTACACTGGCGCCAACAGACAACCAACTACTCCCAGCCAAAAACGCACCCGTGACAGACTAAAAGCAATTGGGGAGGTCTAGGCTGTGTATCTAGACACTCAACACGATCGACTCTGATGGCTTCTAAGAGCTCAACAGTACACTCACGAAGACCAAATTCGGATAAGGTCAAACCCGAAGCATCAACAGTCCAGTCACAAAGGCGAACGCGGTTTAAGTCCAAAGTATTCCGAAATCCGTCCCATTCAACTGCGGAATATCGGAAACTTTGGAGGGGGTTCTGTAGGCTGTCTAAAAATGACTAACAGGCAAGCCATCAAAGCAGCAGTCTCAAGCACTAGACGCGAGGGATTGATGCCCGCGTCTCAACATCAAGGCGCGTCGGCACAAAGCCCGCGTCTCAGCATCAAGGCGCGTCCGGCCCGAAGCCCGCGTCTCAGCATCAAGGCGCGTCCGGCCGGAAGCCCGCGTCTCAGCATCAAGGCGCGTCCGGCCCGAAGTCCGCGTCTCAGCATCAAGGCGCGTCCGGCCCGAAGCCCGCGTCTCAGCATCAAGGCGCGTCCGGCCGGAAGCCCGCGTCTCAGCATCAAGGCGCGTCCGGCCCGAAGCCCGCGTCTTAGCATCAAAGCGCGTCCGGCCGGAAGCCCGCGTCTCAGCATCAAGGCGCGTCCGGCCCGAAGCCCGCGTCTTAGCATCAAGGCGCGTCCGGCCGGAAGCCCGCGTCTCAGCATCAAGGCGCGTCCGGCCCGAAGCCCGCGTCTCAGCATCAAGGCGCGTCCGGCCGGAAGCCCGCGTCTCAGCATCAAGGCGCGTCGGCACAAAGCCCGCGTCTCAACATCAAGGCGCGTCCAGCCCGAAGCCCGCGTCTCAGTTGCAACCGCCCCGGATTGTGGGGTCAGTTACCGCACATATGGCGGGTAGTGGCCCCTCGTTCAGGCGCATTTTTAGGGGGCACGATCACCCCCTAAGACCCCTATAAATAGCCCTGTTGGCTATGAAGGAAGGGTCGATTGATTGAATCCAGGAGAGAGAGAAGCCTGACACCAACAAGAGAGAGAAGACTCTTCAGCGAGCTTACTGAGTACTAGCCGCTCTTTGCCTACCTCCTCTTTGAGAGTTTTGGTAGACGGAGCTGAGTTACTCCCCTACCGGCCAAAGAGAAGACCCCCGACGGTCCAGGACGGTCATCTGGTCAACGGAGAACAAGATTCACTCTCCATCGCCACACGAAGAACCCAGCACTAAACAAAGGGAAGATTCATACATCCTCCCTCCCTTGTAGTCGGAATATTGTTTTGTTGTAATCTTTCAACTGATTCAAGGAAATTTTACGGCAAATCTCTTTCCGTACCGAACAGGGACATATTCCTCATAGGGAATATCCCCTGTCGACAGCCCCGAGACCTCGTGCAGCTCGTGCAGAGCAAGGCCCATCTCCCCGACCGGAGTGAAGAACGTCCTGTCGAAGGATTATAACGCTCTAGAATCCCGAAGAAGTTCTGAGAGCTTTGAGGGATCCCCCACTGCACGGCCCTGACTGCCGAGTACAGTCCCACGCGCTTTAGCAGACCCCCGAGCTCGGTAAGGACAAAGCCGACCATCCTGCCCCACCAATAGTTCTCCGTGGAACGGACCCACCCCGGCGCACGGAACCCAACCGGGTAGTCACCCTCCGCCTCCATGAAGGCGTTGAGGAAGGTAGTGCCAAGTTGTGGTATCTCCCCAGCTGGAACCTCAGTCCTGCGCGACCCAGGGAAAAGGCCGATAACTGACCTGTCATGGCTATCATGACGGTATACTTTGTGGGAGCCCAAATCACCGAGAGTGATCTCGGGAACATATCGAGCAAGGTCCCATTCCATCTTCCGAGGGACGGACATATGCTGGAAGTAGGACAGCGGGAACATCCTCTCCATGGCCGGAAGAAAGAATCTTCCACCCTTTATTTGACAGAGTCATTTGTAAGTTCCGTCATACACGCTATGGCCGCCCTCGTGGATACGATCTCCGAAGAAGAAGGCAGGCTTCTCCAGCTTGATGCCAGCATCTGTTGCGAATGCTGCATCAGTCATAAACACCCGAAGAGTTCTCATGTCAACATTTGAGAGCCTCTCTCTGCGATCCGGTGACTTGTCAGCAGTCACAGGAACGGTCCTTTGTAATACAAAAGTCAAATCCCGGTCAGCACCACCTACATGACCAAAGTGGCACTTCTTGGCGAGTGAAGTAGCAGGGCGTGGCGCTGCAAAAAGAAAAGGACACTTAGTTAGATACTCTATCAAAAGCATAAAAAAAAAAAATGCTAAGTGTTCATAATCCGCACGCAGAAGAGACACTGGACGCAGGAATTATCAAATTCGCGTCCAGACCTGCGCATCCACGCAGAAGAGACACTGGACGCAGGAATTATCAAATCCGCGTCCAGACCTATGGGATCGGCGTCTCCACAACATTCTCCTTGATGTTACTTCTGGGGTGCGAAAAGAAGGGAGTTATCCACCTTAACCCTTCCACCACCATAATCGCCAGAAGTTAAGGAGGGTAACTCCCTTCCTTTCACATCCCCAGATGTCAAAGTGCTTGGACTCGGGTGCCAGATTCATCAAAATCGGCAGCTGATGAAACAGAACGCAAGGATCAAATCCGCGTTCTGTAAACTAAGTCCGCGTCTGAACCCTTCACAAATAGAAAATATTCTAAGTGAAGAATCTGAAGCGCAGGACTCAAGGGCGCGAGGGTCCAAACCCGCGCCTCGGTTATCAACCCAAAGACTGCGTCTGGGAATCAAACACGATTTAAAATTCGCGTGTTAAGGGTTCTTAAAAGTTCTTTGAACTTCCTTTAATGGCGAAACTTCCGCCTAAAAGGCCTTTACCTTGGAGACCTGGGAGAACGACGTCCTGTGCAGAGGAGGAGCTGCCCCTCTGGGCCTCGGCAATGGTCGCCTTAGAGGACGACGCGGTCGGCTTGGCCTTGGGTGCCATTGGTGATCAGAGGTCAATGAAGAAGATGAGCAGTAATGGAGAAGAAGAACTCTCTTAAATCTCTGAGTAAGCGCGTTCGGAGAAGAAGATGCATCCCTCCAACTGTTGCCTTTTATAGGCACAGGGATTCGCGAAGATACGCGGCGTGTGGCCCGGTAGACGCTGCAGCGAGTCGCCGCTTGACGCGTGTAACAAAATCGTTTCTGAACGGAGAAGATCATGCGTCGCAACCCCGCCACGAGTCAGCAGTCGACACGTGGAGCAGTTCATTTAATGAACCAGGAAATCCGCGCGCCAAAAGGCGAAATTTCGCCGGTTCCCTAGGCCAGCTGGCGGCGTAATCATGACATGGCACAAAATTCGCGCCCAAAGAACGCACCTCCTCGATGGACATGCCACGTCAGCCTCTCCATGAATGCATTCGGAAGGTCGCGTCTCTCTAAGAAATTCGCGTCCTTCCAGTCTGGCCAAATATCGCGTCTGCCTTATGAAGATCAGTCACGTCTCCATTGCCAAAGGACGCACGTTACAGAAATCGCGCCTTTACAGCAGTACCATCTCTGCTTTTTGAAAAGAACCTGCGTTTGGCCTCCTGCTTCTGCAAAATCAGTTCAACAGTACACTGACGCAAGCAGACGACCAACCATTCCTGGCTTAAAGCGCGCCAGTGACAGACTAAAAGCAATCGGGGAGGTTTAGACTATGCATCTAGACACTCAACATGATCAACTCTGGGGGCTTCAAAGAGTTCAACAGTACACTCACGAAGACCAACTCCAGATAAGATTAAACCCGGAGCATCAACAGTCTAGTCATGAAGGCGAACTCAGCTAGAGTCCAAAGTATTTCGAAATCCGTCCCAGTTAACTGCGGAATGTCGAAAACTTTGGAGGGGGTTCTGTAGGCTGTCTAAAAATCACAAAGACAAGCCACCAAAACGCAGAGATTCAAGATCAAGGCGCGTTGGCTCAACGCCCGCGTCTCAGCATCAAGGCGCGTTGGCTCAACGCCCGCGTCTCAGCATCAAGGCGCGTTGGCTCAACGCCCGCGTCTCCGCATCAAGGCGCGTTGGCTCAACGCCCGCGTCTCAGCAACAAGGTGCCCCCACCTTGGTTGTAACCACCCCGATTATGGCGCCATCCACCGCCCATGTAGCGGGGAAGTTGGCCCTCATCGTGGAGCACTTTTAGGGGGCACGATCACCCCCTAAAAACCCTATAAATAGTCCCGTCACTATTGAAGGAGGAGGACGATTATCGGGCAAAGGAGAGATTCCGAAAAAAAAAAAGAGAGGAGATCATCGACAGAGAGAGAGAAGACCCTTCAGCGAGCTAACTGAGTACTAGCCGCTCTTCGCCTACCTCCTCTTCTAGAGTTTTGGTAGACGGAGCTAAGTTACTCCCTCTACCTGCCAAGGAGAAGATCCCTCGACGGTCCAGAACGGTCATCTGGTCAACGGAGAACAAGATTCACTCTCCACCGCCACCCGAAGAACCCAGCACTAAACAAAGGGGGAATTCAAGATTCAATATTCTCCCTCCCTTGTAACCGGAAGATTAAGCCGGCTGTAATTTTTCATCTGATTCAAGGAAACGTTACGCCAGCCACCCTTTTCCGTGTCATACACCTGTCCCAGGACCGGTTCGATTCGTCTTGTGACGAATCACGGGACGAATCGAGTTGGGGTAAATTTACCCCTACCCCCTCTAACAATTTTTTTTAACCCCCTTTTAGTTGCGATTATGAGAGGAGAAAATTAGTGAATGACCCTTATATGAATTTTTTATTTCTTTTAACCCACAACAGCTCAAAAATGGGAAATTCGAATTTTAAAAAAACAATAAATTAATACGAAACGGATCCAACACGTCTCGTGCGAATCCGGGTAGCGAATCGGGTCAAGGGACCTGATTTGTTCTCTAGATTTTCAATTCGTACTGTTTGACCTGTTATGAGACGGGTTCAACCCGTCTCGTTTCAAATTTGTCTGACAAACGGGACGAACACCTGATTCGTCCCATTAGCCATCCCTGCCCTCCAGTAGCCCAAAGCTCAAACACCATGTAGACCAACTGTATAGAGAATAGCACATTCTAGAAAACCTTTAGTGTCAGACAAACTAGTAATCTTAAAACAATAACCTGTCAATATTCATGTTCTATGAATTTTCAGAGTTTAAACTAAAAATGCAGTCCTTTTTCTTCCTTAAAGACTTTCAAGATGATGAAACTAGAAAGTAGAAGGTAGTTACATACTACAATTATGCCGGTCACAGTGAGCATCTAAGGTTTAGTTCTAATAATCGTTTTTGGCAACAATTAACCATTTCTTCTCTAGTTTGAATGCAATCAACCACAAATAAAAGAAATAGCATTCCTCAATTATATCAGTTGAGCAAAAGACGCAGCACATGCACACAAACAAACCCATTAAATCTGAACATTACAATTTAGAAACAGGTTTGTCAAGCCTTTGCAAAAGAAATATCCAATGTGCATGAAAACAATAGCTTAGAAGTTAAGCAGAAAACCAAATTAAGTAACCAGGATCAGTTACCAAACAACAAATCTTTTATTGCAAAAATATATAATTGTATTCTAATCCTTAAAAGAAACAAGCCAACCTCCATATCATTCAATTTCAAACCTAAGATCAAAGATCAAAATGCAAAATCAGAGATAGCTTCACCTCTTTATCTACACACCTCTGCTCCCTTCAATATACACCACCTGCATGTTCCAAAATCCAACAAACCAACCATCAATTTCCAGTCTCCAAGAACAAAAATTACACTCATAAAACCCAGAAAAAAAGAAGACCAAAAAAATCAAAATCTTACCAGCTAAATAGAACACTCCAAGAACCCAAATTTCGCGAAGAAGACCAAATCTTTTTCTTCTCCCCCACCCCAATTCACCAAAAAAATTACTGTCTTGACCCCTGAGAATCATCGGTGGTCACCGTAGTCTGAGGCTCTTGCTGCTGCTGCTGCCCATTTGCTGATGATAAAATTGAGTAAAACCCTGAGAGCTCAACACCCCAACATGCTGATGATTCTGCCCGTCCTGGGCCAGCCCAAGCTCCAGCCCGGGCTGCCCGTGCCCCGCCAGCAGCGAAGCAAACCCCATCGCCCCGGCGCCGGAGAACTCCATGAACCTCGGCATGAACGCACCCAGCACCGACCCATCACCTCCCGAGGCCCCAAGATTCAAACTTGACGGCGGATTCAGCATCCCCGACCCGAACCCAGTGGTGGGCGGGGCCCACAATGTCGGCTGCTGGTGGTGGTGAGCCCGGGGGAAGTTGGTGGAGGAGACCGGGGAGGCGGAGGCGAGGGCAGAGGCGGGGACGGTGCCGGACCCGGTGGCGGCGACTATGGAGGGCTCTGCGGCCTGGAGGAGCCACTGGATGGTCTCGCCGTCAGACTTGTGGCCGAGCTCGCGGGTGAGCTGGAAGATGCGGGCGGCGCAGAGGGCGGGCATGCGGATCCGGCGGCCGCGGCCGTCGACCTTGGTGTGACGGTCCTTATTGTTGCTCCGTTTCGGGGCGAGCTTCTTGTTGTTGTTGTTGTTAACGGGTTCCGGTTGTATTAGTTGCATGTTGTTGTTGTTGTTTTGGGTTGTTGCTAGCGGGTTTTGGGTTTCGGATTCGGGTTTGGAGGAGGAGGGGAGGCCCAGTGCTTGGGGGAGTAGGTTGGGAGGGTCCATTCGAGAAGAGCTCTCTTCTCTCTCTTTTCACAGAGAGAGAGAGAGAGAGAGAGAGAGAGAGTCTTTAGAGAGAGAAAGCAAGAAGATTGTGGTGGTGGGGGAGAGTGGGGGGTGGTGGGGTTTTAAGGGAAGAAAAAGGGAAGAGAGAGAGAGAGAATCTAGGGAGAGAAAGTAGAGAGATAGAGTATTTGTTTTTTTGCTTTTAGTTTTTGATACTGTTGGGGGCTTAACTGTTTGCTTGGATGTCTTGTCCTTTTCCCACTACTTTGGGCTTATCTTTACTTTTTCTTTTTTTAGGTTTTTTTTTTTTTTTTCTTTTATCTTGGGTTGATGGGGGAGGAGGGATTGACTGAAGAAGAAGACGAAGGAAAGGGAAATCTCTTTTTTCTTCACACATTCCATGGAATTTGCTACTTGTACTCTCAATTAATGATACATTCTCCATGGGTTTTTGGCTTCCCTTTGTTGGAAGCACATTTAGAGAGATGCACTGAATCTTTGCCATGTATCTCTTTTATACACAAACACTCTTCTTTAGAACTGTTTTTCGTCTATTTTGCCTTCTTTAGAGTATCATATCTTTAACAACAACAATAACAACTAAGTCATTTGTCTCAAGTATTTGGGGGCAAACAACACGAAGCAAAAGAGAATTGCGTCGGATCAGGTACATGAATCAGCTTTCTCCACTCATTCCTATCGAGCAATATGTCTTCACTAAGACCTATCCTATCATCTTTTCGTCTCACATTTTTTTTTTTCAAAATTATAACCGCCTCTTATTTCAGCTAATTAGAGATAGATATAACATTATAGAAAAATGGTAGCATTATCCATTGATTAAGGGTAGATGAGATTCCTAAATCCTAAGTTGTCCTGGCTCAATGACCCAAACCCAAGAAGAATAACCACAATATAACTAATTGCAATTGAATGGATAACCCAGACGCTTTCTGACAAATTTTTCTCCAGAGAGGAGAAAAAAATGAAATACCAGTTCATAAGAATTTTTGTCCTACTTTTCATATGAAAATCTTATATGTCATTATTATTGTAGTGATCATTTTTCTGTCTATCTTAAAATCACGACATTTGTCCCGCAACAGAGAGGCACTTTGAAAAATCAACAGCTATTTTTACAAATTAGATCCACACTTATAATTGAGATATGGTTATATCCTAAATTGGAGCAGATATGAATAGATATGAAATTATATGATCACAAATCACTAAGATTGTACGGCACTCGAGATACCAACAACCTCGACATCATTCTCCAACTTGTATAAATATCCCTTCTCCTCTAACGAGAGAGGGGGGAGAAAAAAACAATCAAACACTTGATCACTTATAACAGCATCGCTATAATTCTTCTTTTAAAGACTAGCTCATCGTCTCTTCTCCTCGTGCCCCTCAAAAATATTGGATTAGAACTTTTTCTTGTTGTTATTGTTATTTTAGTATTAATAAATGTACTTATGACCCTTTTTTATTTCCTCGTAAGGATGAACAGAATTGAGACATAGGCCAAGTGGCACGGAACTGAAGAATTAGGGGCACCATCTCACAAGACTAGCTTTCTAAGTAGAGTTGCCCGAATCTTTATATACTCAAGACTATGACCCATGTCTAGCCGATGTGGGACTATTTGTTTAACCCAGATCCCAGCAATTCCTCCCTCCAAATGTTCGATCGACAATAGCCTGGTCACTCCTCTACACCGCGCGGAAAAGCACGCTCATTGTAAAGGATCACCACTGCTAAATATCTCTCGAGCCAAATTGCTTTACAGCAATCCACTATTGCGCTTTATTGTGCCAAATTGGGGATCAACAACATCAAACATCACTCACACACGACTAAGGGCGTGTTTGTTTCGCCACAAAACGCAAGTCGTAAAACTTCTTTTCCATTTTCCGTTGTTTGTTTCGCTGAAAAACAAGTTGCAAAATGTAACTCTTCTTTTCCCACTTGCAGTTGCTACAGTTAAATTTGTGGTCATATAAATCTCACTTTTACACTCATATTTTCCCACTTGCAGTTGCTACAGTTAATTTTGTAGTCATGTAACTCTCACTTGTAGTACATTTACAGTTCAAAACAGTTACTTGATAATCAATATATAATTTAATATTATTAAATATTTAATATTTTAAATAGTGTTCAATTTCTTATTTAATTATTTAATTATTTTATATTTTTAATCTTTAATTTTTTTATAGTTTTTAATATTATTTTAATATTTAATATTTACTATTTTAATTTAATATTTTATTTAATACTTTATTGCTTTATTAATACTTATTCCATTTTTTATTATTTTATTTAGAGTTAATATTTAACAATATTATACTTTACTATATATTTAATTTTTTATTTTTAATATAAAAAATTACTTTATTAATATCATAATATATTTTATTATTATATTAATATTTTATTATGTTAATATTGTAATAATAATTCAGTATAATAATACTATAATGATAATTTATTATTAAATTATAATTATATTTTACTTTGTTAATTTTATATTTCTATAATATTGCAATAATATTATAATAAAATTTATATTATAATAATTTCAAGTATTTTTAATATTATAATATTATAACTATATTTTATTATTTTTTAAAGATTTTTAATATTTATATTTTATTAGTATTCTTAAAATTTTATTAATGTTCTTTAGATTTTCTTAAAATTTTATATTATTTATTTAGTTAATATTTTAGTAATATTTTACTATTTATACTAATATTTTATTAATATTATTGTTATAAATAAAATATTAAGATTATTAATTTTTTATCTCAAATTTATTAATACAATTTAATTTGCAATAGTAGATTTAATTAAATAGTATTTATAATATTTAAATCACTGCTACAGTTAATTTTGTGATCAACTTTTCCACTTACACTTTTACATTACCAACCAAATACCGTAAAACACAATATACTTTACCATTTACACTTTCACCTTATCAACCAAACACCGTAAAACACAATATATTTTTTCATTTACACTTCACTTTATCAACCAAACACCGTAAAATACAATATATTTTCTTCATTTTTTCCATTCTCATTTACGAGTTCCAACTTGCGACGTTTTGCAACGAAACAAACAGGCCCTAAGTTCGAAACATACAATTGAAAGACTTGAGGCATCATCTCAAAAAACTAGCTTTCTATATAGAGTTGCTCAAATTTTTATATACTCAAGATCACCTCCATGTCTAGCCAATGTAGGGACATTTGTTTGGCATAAATCCCAATCATGAATGGATCTCTTGGGTTTTACACACACGTGGATACACCTCTTTAAACCCATGCTTCAAGGAAGAAAACACTGAGAAACTGAAAAAAAGAAAAGGTGAAGAGATGACAAGTGAGAACTGACAATGTTTGTTGCTGCAGGTCTTTGTTTTTGTTAATTTGCTGTTAACAGTTGGAAAGGATGAGATTGGGTTCTTTTTTTTTTTTTTTTTTTTGGAACAATTATTGATTCAGTTGGAAGCTGTTTCCATGAATGGGTCTGATGTTAGACTTTTGTTGGCTTTGGGATGCTTCTGAACTCTGACAACAAACACTTCATGGCCTGCCCATTGTTGTTTGTTTGCTTCTTTTTCTATAAGCCCCCATGTGAGTGTGCAGGTGTTTCTTTATTGTTGTTTTGAGCTCTTTCTGCGCAAATCCCTCTCTCTTGAAAAGAAATTGCATAAAGACCTAAAAAATTTGCAGGCCAAGTCAAATCTTTTCAACTGCCTAATTAAAATCAATTTATAATCAATAAAAAAACAATCCAATTCTTTTTGTTTCTTTCAGATGGCTTCCTCTTTTTCTTTCTTTTTCTAAAGCGTATTCTAGAATTAAATCTGGAACCTCCCACTATCAGTCTCACTCGCTTACATCTGAGTCATGTCTTAAAAATATTTTTTTCGTTGTTGCTTCTTCAGAGTTTTAACTCTCAATCATTCTTGTTCTAACTTTTGCTTAATAGCTCGAGCTCCAAATTTTAAACTTCGTTTAAAAGTGAAGTCAAATTGTTACGTCAAACAAAAGAGAATCTTTTAGCAATTATCAGGTATTTTTGTTTGAATTATGTCATTTGTTTCGAGTAGACTTCTTTCATATATATTAAAGAATTTGTTTGTTCTCCTTGTGCTTAGCTATATTTGTATCTTCAAGAGTTTGTTAGAAAACTATTAATGAAATGCAGTGATATTTTCCTCACCATAAAAAAAGAAAAATGAATAAAAATAAAATCATGATTTGCTCATTAATAAAATTCTCCAAGGGATGGAAAACAAAATTCTCAAAGAGGCCCTTCTCCTCAAACTAGAAATTACAAGCTTTGTCTCCTATAGCTCTCATCTCTTATCCCTCACATGTCATGTAAAATGTTAAGCTAATTATTTGGTATGATTTGGTTGTTGAGCTCCTCCTTTTATTAAAAACAAACAAACCAACCAACCCAAAAAAAAAAAAAAAATTGTCATCATGCTCAAAGGTCATGTGAGAAATGCAAAGAGCCCTCCTCCCTCCTTTATTCCTATTCTCCTCTCCTTCTCATATAGAATTCACACTCAAAACACCTTTTGATTTGGTGTGAAAGATTATTATTTTTTATTTGTTTGGTGTTGTTAATTATTGTGGAGTGTGGACTTTGAATGTGATGGTGCTTGAATTGCTCACCACATGTGCTTCCCAATTTGGAGACATCTTGGCCCTCTCCTTCCCCTAGGGTTTCTGAGTGTAGTTTTTGGCAAATCACCCAAGTTTTCTTTCACATTGATCTTGAGTTTTTTTTTTTTGGGGGACAAGCTTAATGATAAGAAAAAAATTTGAATTAAAGTACATGACACACTATTACATACTCATTAAAATTTTAATTAATAGTTTTGTTTTAGAAGAGCTATTTCATGAATTGATCCTCTTCTCTACTAGCCACTAATTATATACACAAACTAGACTGTTAGGCCTTAAATTTTTATTATTGGTAGGGTCAAAACTAAATAAGATTGAGGACATGGGATGGACTCATTGAGGACAAATAATTTACAAGTACTAGATCTTGGTTGGATCTTCATAAAAGACATGTTCTTCTCGTGAGCATTATTGGAGACAAATTTTCTTTTTAAAAGTGGACTTGAGAGTAATGTTGGTAATCTCTGGAGTTTGTCAAATATGGGGCACCGTCCAATTGTACTTGGTTAGGGCCAATGATATGCATCTTGGTTAGGGATGTGAACGGTTCGGATACGGATTAGACCTGATTTTATCACATCGTATTCGCATTCATTTCTCGGGTAAGAATTCGGATACGGATACTTTTTTGAAAGAAAATTTACTATTCATATCTTGTAAAAACGGATACGGATATACAAGCGAAAATACTTAAATACGAAAAAAAATTTGTATCTTAGGTTAAAAGGTATTTTTTTTAAAATAAATTCAGATAATTTGAATCTATGTACATCCCCTTGGTGGGTTATTTTTTCTCTCTTTTTTTAAAGATTTTAGAATATAAGTTCCTTTGTAAGGACATATTTAGATATTAGCCTTTCATAGTCAATAGTCTAATATTAGTCCACCCATAATAGAAAATCTCTATGCTAAAAACTATCTCTAAGTAGGAAATATTTCATTATTTGTCATCTCCTCTTAGGTTTTTGGCCAGATACAATAGTAAAAATACTTGTTCATACTTAAATTTAGTTGCCCATTAGGACTGACTCAATAAGTTGTTTAGGTTGAATAATACAATGTGCTCGTGATTGTTCACTTGGTTACCTTTACTCACAAATTCAAGATTTCGAGTTATGCAGAGTTCAAGAAAAAATATGTATATTTGGTTTATTGTAATTTTGAGTCCAATTACACTTGTGATGATAATTGAAGGTTTTCTACTTTATTTTTTGAGGAAAATAGTGGAATAAGCCCCCGCGTTACATTAATAAGAGTTTAATGAAGAGGTAATCCTTGTCTAAGAAAAACTCAACTATTAATTATTATACAAAATTTGTGACCTATTTTACCAATTTTTTTTCAAAGAGGTTGCATGTACCACTTGACTTAAACAACAAAAGTGAAGTTTTCAAATTTATCCAATAAAATAAAAGTTGGCATTTAATGGATTCAATTTTTATTTTTTGGGGGGAGAAATAAGATGAAGGTAACCCTCTAGTCTACTCACACACACACTGATATCTAATTATCCAAATTAAAGATCTCTTATCGAACTGTTACAAATAATTGAAGAAGGAGAAAACTGAGTTGCATATTATTTATAAGGGCAATGCCCTGATATATATAGGGATACAATTGATGAGAAGAAATTCTAATGCAACTCTAATATAAGAATACAAGAATAATAAGGAAAACTATGTTCCTAATATCGTTCTAATACAATATAAATTCTAATACTAATATTACTCTTGACACTCCCCTCAAACTCGTGGTGGGAAACCAGCATGAGTTTGCCAAATAACTCTCCAAACCTAAAAAAAATAATAAAGAAGAAAAGAAAAGAACATAGAATTTTAGAGATTTCTCAAACTCAGAAGGAACAATAATATGTATGACTGCAATAGACTGTAGTAGGTATGTAGTAGACCGATGATACCCGCTGGTAGACACACTCAGAGCAGTGTAGCTAGTAGTAGAATATAGAGATGCCTGCCAGTAGACGCACCCAGAGCAGTGTAGCTACTAGTAGAATCTGGTGATACCCGCTAGTAGACGCACTCGGAAGTGCAGCTAGTAGTAGAAGCTGGTGATACCTGCCAGTAAACGCACTTTGACCAATGCAGCTAAAAGAATTTGGACTTGGACTTGAACTTGGACTAGTAAAAGACGCGGACTATTTGAATTATTGAACTTTAATTTCTCCGAACAAAATGAGAGTTTGATGTGGATAGGAAAGCATGATGATGAATTCTTTGATTTCTCCAAACAACAGATGATTGGTGAGAAATTCAACAGATGCATGTGGAGATGATTTGCTTGAAAATTGGTGAGAAATTCATTGATTCACAACTTGACTACTTGATTGGTTGGAGCTATTAGTGGGGTTATGAGATTGATGTTGTTGACGGCGACGATGAAAATGCCTGGTAAAAGAATTTTGAAAGAACAGAGCACAACGTGGCCCGGCGCTAGGCACATACTTCATGAGCACGACCCAGCACAGGCGCGTGAACAATTTGTCGACAACGATTAATAAACGAAACCTTGTTCTGATACCATGTTACAAATAATTGAAGAGAAAATTGAATTGTATAGTATTTATGAGGGCAATACCCAGATATATATATATAGGGATACAATTGATGAAGAGAAATTTTAATGTAACTCTAATACAAGAATATAAGAATAATAAGGAAACTTCTGTTCCTAATATTGTTCTAATACAATATGAATTTTAAGACTAAAACTATTCTTAACATCGACAATTACGAGAATTAAACTTGAAACCTCCCTATTGAAGGAGAGATAGAATCAGTTATTTCACAAGAAAAAGATAATCTCTAGTATGGAAGAAAAAAGTCTTGACTTATCTTGTAAATTGCTTGGCAAATAATTCAATGAGATGCTTGTGCAGCATTAATAGACTTGATCAGTTTGACAAATGTAATACCCCTCTCCCGGAATACGTACTTAGTTACGTACTCAGTCTTCCGATCGTATTTTCCGATTTACCTTCCGTATTTGACCGATTTTAATTTCAAATATCATTTTCCAATATTTAAGATTTTATGAGATTTTCTGGAATTTTCTGGAATTAAAATGAATTTCTTCAAAAACGGTGTCGGCCAGTGCCGCTGACCGATTCCTGAATTTTTATCTCCCAAACTGTTAGGAATTTTTAGAAAGTCCCTTAGACTTTATTACTTAGAATCATATTTCTTACTTATACACTTTTTCTGAGAATTTTATAAATTTATGAAAATTCTTTCGGAGTCGGTAAATAACTGATTCCGGGATTTTTAATTAAAAATCTATACAGTATTTCTTCAAACGAATTTCACCATGAGTCTTCAAATATTTTTCTTGATTTTTGGTAAAATTTTCAGACCAATCCGAGATACTTGAATTTCGGACATTTTTTCAATTATTGCAAAATTCCAATTCCACTTCATTTCCACCTCATTTCCCACTCACCCTCCCACCTAACCCCACTCACTCTCTCTCTCTCCCATGGCCGGCCAAGTGGCCAAGGAGAGGACACTCACCTCACCCCCTTTTTACACAAAACCCCCCTCTCAATTGCATTATTACACCTCCTTCACAAAATCCCCATCTTATATATAGCTTTTCATTTGCAATTTACCTTTTTTCTCCTTCACTTCAAGCAAAAGAGAAAACTCTCTCCCAAACCCTCTTCTTCTCAAACTGAACCCTAGCTCCAAGAACACTTCAAGACCTTTCCTCCAGCCCAAGCAACTGAATTGAAGCTTGGATCGTGGCTCACTTCGTCGCCAAGGATCTCATAGGTGCCTTTGACGACTACCCGTTTCCCGGACTCGTAGAGCTTCGATCTAACGGTTCCAAGTGAGTATTTCACTCACCAAGACTTGAATTAGCCCTAGAACACTTGTATCTACACTCCTTGTACACCTAGGTCACCAAAAAATCATGATTTGGACCATCAAACACACTCCCAGAAAACCTGTTCTGTCACTGTTTTTCCCACTATTAGTCGACTTACCCTAGGAGCTAGTCGACTAGAACACTTAGCTGAAACTTAGTTTTTCTGGAAAACACAGTATTAGTCGACTTACCCCAATTATCAGTCGACTAATCTTTTCTGGACATAAATCTCAACTCTCTGGAAATCAATATTAGTCGACTCCTGAATCCCCCTAGTCGACTAATCCTCCCTGGACCAGAAATCCAACTTTCTGCATCAACAAACTTAGTCGACTTAAGTATCCATTAGTCGACTAATAGTTCCCTGTTAGTCGACTACCCTTACAACCTAGTCGACTAACTTTCCCTGAAACAGAATTCCAACTCCCTGTATCCCTGTTTTAGTCGACTAACCCAGACTGTTAGTCGACTAAAAGCCCCTATTAGTCGACTAACCCTTACCCCTAGTCGACTAATTCTGACTGTGTGTCATAGTTAATTTCTGTTCTGAATTTGGTTCTTATGCTTGTTACATGTGTATTATATCTTGCTTGTTCATGCTTCAATACTGGCACTACATGATCTATTACTGAATGAATGTATCTCTTAATGCCTCATGACTTGCTATTGCATATACTCGTTTCATGACATGTTAAATAGTAATATCACCACTTATCATGCCATCTCTTAAAACTAAGCATGATACACTTGACCTTTACATAAAAAGCACCAACTTACATATGGGTCGGGGGGAAATATGCGGAATATCGATATGTGTTCGTGTTTACAGTGGTTTTAGGTATATTGTACAATTACTGTTCCGGTCTTACCTGTGGTACTCCAGGGGACCGAGGGGAGTGCTTGTTCCCTTTCCTGTTTACTGTCATGACAAGGGCATACATAAGTCCCTCCTGTTTAGCCTTGCGGCAGGTTCCGTCTTCAAGCAACGGAACAATCCTGGGCCGTGGTCCCAGGTATGCACGGGACCCACTGTAAACATAGTTCGTCGATACAACCGCTGTTTCCAATAACAACCTTGTTTCACCAGGATATGGATCTATGTGCTCTGGGACGCTGGGTCACATAGCTAGATATCACGGTAAGACAAGTAATAATAATAAGACGTAAATTGTAGATTTGTTGCATATGATCTTACCTTATTGAGTTTACATCGCTTGTTATTCATTGCTATTTATTGTAACTTCATTGCCTTTATTCATGATCCTTATGTCACTTGACTATCTTTTATTTGTTATTATATGTCTTGACCCTTTGGATTTGCATATTCAGATTCTGAGGCTTGGAACGAAGTGGAGCCTTCCACAGAGGACCGGGCCTATCTTTCTGAGCAGGCTGACCAGCTCTAGTCTCATCGTGCCGACTCTTCCTTTTGGTTCACGGGATCTCCATCCATTTCGTGAGCATTTTTGTATTTTTGGTTGTATAGGATTCATTTTGGACTTGGGTTGTGATAAAGGACACTTGTAAAGTGATTTTGCTTATCATAACTTGTATAACTTTGTATTTATCTTTTGTAAGTTGGCATATGAATATACCACGCTGTGTGTTGTACTCTGATACTTGTTGTACTTAAGGCTTAGCGTATATACGTGGGGGCACCATCTGACCTACGTATATGCGTTGCAGTGACGTTCCCGTATCATTGGGATCGGGGCGTTACAGGTTGGTATCAGAGCCTAGGCTCTCAAACCTAAAAGTACAACCAAGTGGCAAATTCTAGTGATTTGCTAATGCCAACTACATTGTACAAAGTTATATAGTCCTTCTTGACTTCGTCCTTGATTCATTCCTCGTATCCTAAACTCCTTCCCTTTGTTTCCAATTCCAGATCTTATCCCTTTCGGTATGGAGAGACGTTCGGGTCGCAACAATGTCGGGCAAGTACCGAATGGACCCGTAGGAGGAGAGGGTGCTGATATCCTGAGGATCATTCAGACTATGCTGGGAAACCAGCAACAGCAGATGGAGGATCAGCATCAGCAGACTGAGCTCCTCAGGCAGGAGTTGGCAGCCCCGAAGGAGCAGAAGCCGGGGAACATCTCAGACTTCCGGCGGCTACAGCCGGCCGTATTCACGGGAGTCGAGAGGCCATTGGAGGCTGAACAGTGGTTAACAGACACCACCGATCTGCTGAACGCCGCCAGGGTGCCTAAGGAGAACCAAGTGGAGGTTGCCAAGATCCAGCTGAAGGACATAGCCAGGACTTGGTGGCTTGCAGAGGAGGCTCGCTTGGAGAAACCTATCTCTTGGGATACTTTCTCCAAGAGCTTCTACAGTCGTTTCTTCCCCGCCACTGCTCAGAAGGACATGGAGGAGCAGTTCATCAGGCTTCAACAGGGGGATAGATCCGTAGATGAGTATGCTGCAGAATTTCTCAGGTTGAGTCGCTTCGCCCCGTACATGATAGCAGATGAGGAGCAGAGGGCAAGCCGGTTCCAGCAAGGTCTGCAAATGGACATTCAGATGTTCCTAATGCCCCATCATCTGAAGACCTATGCAGAAGTTCTCACCAGCGCTCGAGAGGTGGAGCGTGGGTTTGAGAAGAAGCAAGGAGATCAGAGGAAGGACCAGGCCATGAAGAGGCCGTTTGTACCGGTGGGCAGAGGAGGACCATCCAGAGCAGCGAAGGTCCAGGCCAGGCAACCATTCAGGGCAGTTCCTTACCAAGTGGCTCGACCAGGTCTTATCTGCAATTTCTGCCAGAAGCCAGGACACTCCCAGCAGAATTGCCCGAGGGCAAACGGATGGTGTTTGGTGTGTGGAGCACGAGACCATGCCGTGGAGACCTGTCCGCACAGGAGGATGGGATTTGCTAACCAAACCTTGCCGGCACCTCAGGGGCAGAATGTGCAGAGGGTACTACCAGGGCCAGTTGGGCAGAGGCATCAGGGACCAGTGATGAGGAGAGCCCTTCCCCTTCCTCCACCGCATGTTGCTCGCCCAGTGCAGAGAGGAGCCCGGACAGCAGCAGGGCGTGGCAGAGGTCAGGCCTACAACCTGACAGCAGAGGAGGCTGAGGCTTCAGAGGAAGTGATTTCAGGTAACATCAGAGTTCATTCAATACCTGTTCTCGCTCTCTTCGATTCAGGTGCATCCCACTGTTATATCTCCGATCATTTTGTGGCTTTACATTCTATACCTGTTAAGGCTTTAGACCGCAAATGGGAGATAAGTACAGGGAATGGGGTAGTTGTATCTTCTAGAGTTTGTGCTGACTGTCCAGTGGAGCTTTGTGGGAAGATCTTGGCCATAGACATGCTCGTACTAGACACCAAGGGTACGACGTAATCTTAGGCATGACCTGGCTCAGTCAGTACTATGCAGTGATCGACTGTAGAGGGAGGAGGATCAATTTCAGAATCCCTCATCAGCCGGAGTTCCAGTTTAGTGGAGAGGTGAAGCCTGCTAAGAAGAAGATTCAGATGACCACTTCGGAGGTTCAGAAGGGAGTGCCAGTGTGGGATGAATTTCCAGGAGTCTTTGCTGAGGTCTCAGGGCTTCCACCGGAGAGGATAATTGAGTTCTCCATTGATACAATTCCAGGAGCAGCTCCTATATCCAAGGCTCCGTACAGGATGGCACCGACAGAGTTGGAGATCTTGAAGAAGCAACTACAGGAGTACTCAGACAAGGGTTGATTCGGCCAAGCACTTCACCATGGGGAGCTCCAGTGCTCTTGGCAAATAAGAAGGATGGTGGTAAGAGGCTTTGTATTAATTATAGGGAGTTGAACAAGGTCACCATCAAGAACAAGTATCCCTTGCCCCGGATTGATGACTTGTTTGATCAGCTTCATGGAGCCGTGTATTTTCTAAGTTAGATTTGCAGTCGGGTTACCATCAGCTGAGGGTGAGGAAGGAGGATGTTCCGAAGACGGCATTCAGGACCCGATATGGCCACTATGAATTTCTGGTTATGCCTTTCGGAGTCACAAATGCCCCTGCAGTTTTCATGGACTTGATGAATCGAGTGTTCTCCCCTTACCTGGATCAGTTTGTAGTTGTATTTATAGATGACATCCTGATCTATTCAAGGAATAATAGGGAGCATGCCGAGCACTTGAGGATTGTGTTGCAGACTCTTCAGCAGGAGCAGCTTCATGCCAAGAGGAGCAAGTGTGAATTCTGGTTGGACAGCATAGCTTTCCTTGGACACATAGTTTCAGCAGAAGGAATTTCAGTTGATCCTAGTAAAGTCCAGGCAGTGAAGAATTGGCCAGTTCCGAAGACGGTGACTGAGATAAAGAGCTTTCTTGGACTAGCCGGATATTACAGGCGCTTTGTCCAGGATTTCTCTAGACTTGCAACTCCGTTGACCAGGCTCACCAGAAAAGGGGAGAGATACATATGGACAGAAGAATGTGATGCAGCATTTGAGCAGTTGAAGCAGAGGCTTATTTCAGCTCCAATCTTGAGGACTCCTTCAGGAAGAGGAGGGATGGTCATTTTCTGTGATGCATCAGGTAAAGGCCTGGGGTGTGTACTTATGCAACGTGATCATGTTATAGCATATGCATCTAGGCAATTGAAGCCTCATGAGAGGAATTACCCAACTCATGACTTGGAGTTGGCCGCTGTGGTATTTGCTTTGAAGATCTGGAGACACTACCTTCTGGGAGACAAAGTGTTGATATACACAGATCACAAGAGCCTCAAGTATATTTTCTCGCAGAAGGAGTTGAATATGAGGCAGAGGAGGTGGTTGGAGCTTATGGCGGACTACGATATTGACTTGCAGTATCATCCAGGCAAAGTCAATACCGTTCCAGATGCACTGAGCAGGATGCCAGAGAACAGAGTGCTAGTCCACCTTACTCAGCAGAGGGAATTGATTCGAGATTTCATCAGATTGGATTTGATGTTGGTGCAAGGAGGTGATAAGGCAGGGCAGCTTATGACTTTACAGATCCAGTCATCATTGATAGAGGAGATCAAGGGAGCTCAGAAAGAGGACCCCAGATTACAGACATTCAGAGCTCAGGTGGAGGCTGGTTTGAGGACTGATATCTGTATCCATCCAGATGGTGCATTGTATTTTGGGGATAGACTTTGTGTTCCCCAGGGAGAAGTCAGACAGAAGATTTTGGAGGAAGCACACAGTTCAGCTTATTCTATACACCCTGGGGGGAACAAGATGTATCAGGACCTGAAGAAGCACTTTTGGTGGAATGCTATGAAGAGAGAGATAGCCCAGTTTGTTGCCAAGTGCTTGGTTTGCCAGCAGATAAAGATCGAGCATCAGAGATCAGCTGGACTTCTTCAACCTTTGCCGATACCCGAATGGAAGTGGGAGCACATCACCATGGATTTTGTGACGGCATTGCCTCGGAGTCCCAAAGGTAATAATGCGGTGTGGGTGATAGTTGATCGCCTCACCAAGTCAGCTCACTTCATACCATTCAGGGTAGGCCAGTCGACAGAGGTTTTGGCAGATAAGTATATGAAGGAGATAGTTCGTCTGCATGGAGTTCCAGTTAGTATTGTATCAGATAGAGACACCAGATTCAGATCTCATTTCTGGGAAAGTCTCCAAGAGAGTCTGGGAACTCGTCTGAAATTCAGTACTTCATACCATCCTCAGACAGACGGACAATCTGAGAGGACTATCCAGATCCTTGAAGATATGTTGAGGGCTTGCATGATTGACTTCGGAGGATCGTGGAAGATCATCTTCACTTGGCTGAGTTTTCATATAACAACAGCTATCAGGCAAGTATTAAGATGGCACCCTTTGAGGCATTGTATGGTAGGAAGTGCCGATCACCGATTTGTTGGGTGAAGTCGGTGAGAGGAGTCTTTTGGGACCAGAGATCCTGATGCAGGCGACAGAGAAAGTCAGGGTTATCAGAAATCATCTCAGGGCTGCTCAGAGTAGACAGAAGAGTTGGGCAGACACTCGGAGGAGGCCATTGGAATTCCAGACCGGAGATCATGTGTTCTTGAAGATATCACCTACCAAGGGTGTAATCCGGTTCGGTTCACGTGGGAAGCTAAGTCCGAGGTATATTGGCCCATTCGAGATCCTGGATCGTGTGGGAGATGTGTCCTATAGATTGGTATTACCGCCATCTTTGGACGGGGTGCATAATGTCTTCCACGTGTCTCAGTTGAGGAAGTATGTCAGGGATGACGGCCATATTCTGGACCATTCCGAGCTGGAGCTACAACCGGATCTTTCATACCAAGAGCAGCCGTTGGCCATTCTGGATAGGAGTGTCAAGACACTGAAGAGCAGAGCTATTCCACTGGTATTGGTGTCATGGAACAGGCATGCGCCAGGGGAGGCCACTTGGGAGCGTGAGGACGCTATCCGGGAGCGTTATCCTCAACTTTTCACATCTTGATTGGGTAAGACTCTTTTCTTCTACTCTCTCTACCGTTATCTTTCCTTGTATCCGTATCTATCTGTTGCTTTTCCTGTTATCTTTCACCTTATGAAATTTCGAGGACGAAATTTTTGTAAGGTGGGTAGATTGTAATACCCCTCTCCCGGAATACGTACTTAGTTACGTACTCAGTCTTCCGATCGTATTTTCCGATTTACCTTCCGTATTTGACCGATTTTAATTTCAAATATCATTTTCCAATATTAAGATTTTATGAGATTTTCTGGAATTTTCTGGAATTAAATGAATTTCTTCAAAAACGGTGTCGGCCAGTGCCGCTGACCGATTCCCGAATTTTTATCTCCCAAACTGTTAGGAATTTTTAGAAAGTCCCTTAGACTTTATTACTTAGAATCATATTTCTTACTTATACACTTTTTCTGAGAATTTTATAAATTTATGAAAATTCTTTCGGAGTCGGTAAATAACTGATTCCGGGATTTTTAATTAAAAATCTATACAGTATTTCTTCAAACGAATTTCACCATGAGTCTTCAATATTTTTCTTGATTTTTGGTAAAATTTCAGACCAATCCGAGATACTTGAATTTCGGACATTTTTTCAATTATTGCAAAATTCCAATTCCACTTCATTTCCACCTCATTTCCCACTCACCCTCCCACCTAACCCCACTCACTCTCTCTCTCTCCCATGGCCGGCCAAGTGGCCAAGGAGAGGACACTCACCTCACCCCTTTTTACACAAAACCCCCCTCTCAATTGCATTATTACACCTCCTTCACAAAATCCCTATCTTATATATAGCTTTTCATTTGCAATTTACCTTTTTTCTCCTTCACTTCAAGCAAAAGAGAAAACTCTCTCCCAAACCCTCTTCTTCTCAAACTGAACCCTAGCTCCAAGAACACTTCAAGACCTTTCCCTCCAGCCCAAGCAACTGAATTGAAGCTTGGATCGTGGCTCACTTCGTCGCCAAGGATCTCATAGGTGCCTTTGACGACTACCCGTTTCCCGGACTCGTAGAGCTTCGATCTAACGGTTCCAAGTGAGTATTTCACTCACCAAGACTTGAATTAGCCCTAGAACACTTGTATCTACACTCCTTGTACACCTAGGTCACCAAAAAAACATGATTTGGACCATCAAACACACTCCCAGAAAACCTGTTCTGTCACTGTTTTTCCCACTATTAGTCGACTTACCCTAGGAGCTAGTCGACTAGAACACTTAGCTGAAACTTAGTTTTCTGAAAAACACAGTATTAGTCGACTTACCCCAATTATCAGTCGACTAATCTTTTCTGGACATAAATCTCAACTCTCTGGAAATCAATATTAGTCGACTCCTGAATCCCCCTAGTCGACTAATCCTCCCTGGACCAGAAATCCAACTTTCTGCATCAACAAACTTAGTCGACTTAAGTATCCATTAGTCGACTAATAGTTCCCTGTTAGTCGACTACCCTTACAACCCCTAGTCGACTAACTTTCCCTGAAACAGAATTCCAACTCCCTGTATCCCTGTTTTAGTCGACTAACCCAGACTGTTAGTCGACTAAAAGCCCCTATTAGTCGACTAACCCTTACCCCTAGTCGACTAATTCTGACTGTGTGTCATAGTTAATTTCTGTTCTGAATTTGGTTCTTATGCTTGTTACATGTGTATTATATCTTGCTTGTTCATGCTTCAATACTGGCACTACATGATCTATTACTGAATGAATGTATCTCTTAATGCCTCATGACTTGCTATTGCATATACTCGTTTCATGACATGTTAAATAGTAATATCACCACTTATCATCATGCCATCTCTTAAAACTAAGCATGATACACTTGACCTTTACATAAAAAGCACCAACTTACATATGGGTCGGGGGGAAATATGCGGAATATCGATATGTGTTCGTGTTTACAGTGGTTTTAGGTATATTGTACAATTACTGTTCCGGTCTTACCTGTGGTACTCAGGGGACCGAGGGGAGTGCTTGTTCCTTTCCTGTTTACTGTCATGACAAGGGCATACATAAGTCCCTCCTGTTTAGCCTTGCGGCAGGTTCCGTCTTCAAGCAACGGAACAATCCTGGGCCGTGGTCCCGGGTATGCACGGGACCCACTGTAAACATAGTTCGTCGATACAACCGCTGTTTCCAATAACAACCTTGTTTCACCAGGATATGGATCTATGTGCTCTGGGACGCTGGGTCACATAGCTAGATATCACGGTAAGACAAGTAATAATAATAAGACGTAAATTGTAGATTTGTTGCATATGATCTTACCTTATTGAGTTTACATCGCTTGTTATTCATTGCTATTTATTGTAACTTCATTGCCTTTATTCATGATCCTTATGTCACTTGACTATCTTTTATTTGTTATTATATGTCTTGACCCTTTGGATTTGCATATTCAGATTCTGAGGCTTGGAACGAAGTGGAGCCTTCCACAGAGGACCGGGCCTATCTTTCTGAGCAGGCTGACCAGCTCTAGTCTCATCGTGCCGACTCTTCCTTTTGGTTCACGGGATCTCCATCCATTTCGTGAGCATTTTTGTATTTTTGGTTGTATAGGATTCATTTTGGACTTGGGTTGTGATAAAGGACACTTGTAAAGTGATTTTGCTTATCATAACTTGTATAACTTTGTATTTATCTTTGTAAGTTGGCATATGAATATACCACGCTGTGTGTTGTACTGATACTTGATACGTGTACTTAAGGCTTAGCGTATATACGTGGGGGCACCATCTGACCTACGTATATGCGTTG